>CANSNZ010000530.1:0-185508 GCA_947646795.1 Beta lomatogona | reverse complement strand
ACTCCGATAGTATCGAGACGTATCTACCCACGTCACTAATGGCTAGTGTCCATCAAAATGGATCAGCTTTACGACGGTATAGGAGAGCTTTGCTTGCGACGAGAAAAAAGGTATGTCAAGCACATGGAATACCATACGTAGTCTCAACAACACATCCGCATCTACTCCAATCCCGGTCCATCTCCAATATTCTTTATGACTCTGTCCCGAATTAACAAACAACGTGAGAGCAAACACCATTCAAGAGGAGTATGGCCGCGGATCAAATTGACCATGAGTACGACGCGACATTTCCGGGGAGTTTCTTATCTCCATCAAGCGTCCTCGACAAAAGAATCAACTTTGCATAAACAATGTGTCAAGCTGCCTCGGTTGGAGTAGTGATCCACGCTTTCCAAGGCCCCATGACACTCTTCGATTATGTTGTTTGTTGTGTTACCAAAAAGTGTCTTACTTGGTTGGTCTGCATTTCACAAACTTCTCCTTGTGCAAAGGCAAATTACATTTATGTAGGTAGGAAAATTAACGGATGAGTTTTCCCATTTACTTTTAACATAACTTTCATCCCGTCAGCTACATTTATTTTGCATATTAAAACCTCAATTTTAGAATTCATCTCCCACAGCCCGACTTTCTCACTAGAAACAGAACTCCCGTCTTCTTATTCCCGCCCCACACTTCTTTGTAACTCATGCCTCCACATCATGATTGATAATTTGATATGCCATGTGCAAGGTAGATGAAGCGTGAGTTAGGAAAAACATCCGGGAGATATTTTACCAAAACCGGATCTCACATCGGTCACAATAGCATATGGAGTCACTTTCATTACCAATGAGGTTTTCGGTCTCCCAACATCGAATGATAGCTTTGAGCATCCTCATGCTGCAACAATGCCCATGCAATAAGAAAATTCTTGTTGGTAGGTGTCACTCCAACAATCTCCACCAAAGGATACACGTACTTGTTTGTGCATGCCGTTGCATTAATAGATCACGTCCTTGGATAAATGCTTTCTTTTTCACGGGCGTCGGGTGTGCAATGGTTGTATGTGTTACTTCTTTCCATCTTATCCGAATGGATTCAAAATAGATATTTGCTTTCAACGGCATTGAATAAACTGATATCTTTGCAATTTTGCCTTACGATCTCGCCTAACTCTCGCTACATATTTATAGTTGTAGATATATGACATATGTCTATTGCATTTTTTATATTCCCTGTGGCTAAAAAAACCTACCTCTTTCACGAGAAGACATTCTTAGGTGGAGAAATCGGCGGGTTGTTGGTAAGTCACTTTACGACTTTTACGATGGGGATAGAGCTAGAGAGTTGTAAGGTAGCCAAAGTTGAAATAAAAATTTGAAATGGTAAATAAGTTGAAGTAAAAAACAAAACAAGGGTATAATTGTACTTTCAAATGGCAATTGGGGCGTCGTTTAGCATTCCGGTCAAAATAGAGGGGATCAAATTTGCAGAGCGAACTATTCTCGAGGCTTGAGCATATTTAACTCCCGCTAGGTTTTTTGGCTTTGGGCAAGCCAGAAAATGACTTTTTAGTCTAATTTTCGGTCCGACCCAATTTGCCCCGAAAAGCCTCCATTTTTGGTTCGAAAATATGGCGGGCTTTAGAGCAAAAATTTGGCTCGAATTTCGGGCACGACACGGCTAAAACTTTGATAAATGGGCATTTCATTAATCGATGGCCGAACCACGTCCCTACCCATGATCACCTCTAATTAAAACAAATAAATTTTTTAGTTCGAATAAATTCAAATACTTTTTGATACCTCGTAAAATCGAAGCACGTATACCTTATATTATGGGTGTCTTGTACATTCGACGCTATTGTTTCTTTGATTTTATGTTTTTTTCTCAACTTATTAGAATAAGTTTCAACAAATATAAGTTAAGTACGGTAAATAAGTTCAGCAAAAATAAATTCATTAATGGAGAATACATAAAGAAGTTGTACTTAAGAAAAATAAGTTAAGTTCAACAAAAATAAGTTAAGTTGATAATTAAGTTCAACAAATATAAGTTCATTAATTGACAACACATAATGAAATTGTCCTTAACAAAAAGGAAATAAGTTAAGTTCAACAAAATAAGTTAAGTTCAGCAAAAATAAATTCAGCAAAGTCAGCTAGGTTCATCCAGAATTAGGATTAATTTATTAGTAGTTAAATTCAACGAAGTAAGTCGAGGAGAACATAGCCTTAGAGGAGAGCTATTCAAAATGGGTAATGAGCAATGAAATAATATAAATAACATATAAAATGAACTTCAAAAGTTTAATAATTTTGTTAACAAAAATTTTATTGGTTAAATTTGTATATTACATAAGAACCTACCTATTCATGTTCCAGCTATAGCTCATAACCCATATTTTTGTTAATTATGCTCTTGCCACACGGTTTAAATGCGAAGAATAAATTTTCCTTAGCGTTGTATTTTGAAACTTACATCAACCACTCTTCAATGCTATACATTTTATAATAGCACTCGAACAATGTAGTCAAAGTTAAACTCGGAAGTTCCATAAAGTAATATTCTTAGATTATCCACTAAAATCCCCCTTATATATCTTATTGGCCATATATATATATATATATATATATATATATATATGTATTATTATCTTTATAAAGCTCCATTTTAAAACCTACTTCGAAAAACTCTTACTGACGTATTCGGGTTAGGTAACCAATACTCGAAAACAATTTTGCATATACATATGTTATGCATATGTTTTTTAGAAGGTATTCTACGGTAATTTGTGTCCGATTTTTAGTGCAAGAATATGATCATGGATATTTTCAATTGTTTAATATTACTTAATCTATTTCCTAACTATTTAATTACATCATTTCATGTATGCATGCTATCTAATGCATTACTTTTTGTCTCTTATATATCTTTAATTGTGTATCGGTAAAAATTGTAAAAAGTTGATATTATAAAAGTATGCGTTAAGATGAATCAAAATGAAGATCGCGCTTGACTATTTTTTTTTCTTATATACTTATTGTGAGAGAATATGGTATAAAGGTTGGTTGATGAATAGTGATTACTATGCAAAATGCTGCAAGATTTTTTTAGCGAAGAAACGAGAAAGCATATTGCTCAAAGTTGAACCCATTTACAGCCTAAGTTCAAAAAATATAGTTGTAAGCAACCCCAAAATGTCCCATACGTCTCCGGGTACGTCGCATCGACTTTGGGAGTCTGTACCGCCTGTGATGAGAAACGCAAGGCTGATGGAATTTAAAACACTAACTTACTCTTTATTATGAAAACCAAATTGCGGCGGAAATAAAATGCTAACTTAACTACAACTCGGGAATCACTATTGACCCCTTTTATTTAAAACCATTAACTATGTAAATTATAAACAATCTCTAGGATGTTCAACCAAAACACTTTAAAAGTTTAGAATCAAAAGTATCCCCGTATGCCTCGAACTCATGCAGCATCACCCAGCATACCCTAATATGCTTCCCATTGAAATATCAATGGTTCATCACGGAGTCAACAAACAACACAAATAACAAACAATCGGCTATGCTGATACGTACACAACCGGTTAAATAATACACTTAACATAAACGGAAGAGTAATAACAATTCCTAAACATGATACTACAAAAACATCAAATTTCGTTTTTACAATTTATTTGGCATCGAACGGGCACCGTCATTTTTCTAGAATCATACGGGTTACTTAATCCTTAATAGACAACTTAGTCTATTAGATGAAATGTAAATACGGTTTCGTTCCGTTCCCACATCCATCACTTTAGTATGCATACCCCCCAAGATCGTACGGAACCTTCCGCCTACTTGAGTTATTAAAATTTATAAGGACACTACCGTCGTCACAATTGGCTCCGCATAGGAGTGTAGAGCAAGTCTCACACTCCCCCCCATTGTTCATCACTTGTAGGGAGTCCAACTACAAGTTTATTGCCAAAATCCTTTCTTAGTATTGACCATTCATACCACATTAAACATGTAATCATTTAACATTCCTTCTTAGATACAATACTCAAATCTTTATTCTTGTAACATCCTTGTCACACCATAGATCAAAGAATACAAATCCAAAACTTTCATGCTTATGATACGATAGAATTACGCATAACAATGCTACATACCGCAATCATGCTACCAAACAATCTCAAAGAATCACAATCATACAATCGTTTCCCTATCATGATTTTAGATTCCAATATAATAATTCACAACCTAACATGATACTAGTAATTGCAAGCGAACTAGTACGCGTACGTACCTTGTAACTGGAGAATCTTTGCTTGATTACTTAAAATGTTCCGCTTATGAAATTGGGACCTAATCGAATAATAGAAATCCTTGAGTGCTAAGCTTATCCAACTATGTAAGACATGGTATTTTGAATATTAACATTAGCCAATCTTATTGGTTTAAATTTCTTTTCATGAACTCTATTAAACTAATATATTTAGAACTTAATAATAAGTTTGCGAAATTGATTTCTTCTAACTTATTTTATACTTGTTCATGACAACAAAACTTAAACTTAACTTTTACACTACTTTGTTTATAATAACAAACTTAACTAGATACTTATATAAGAACTATAAAATCAGAATTGAAGAAATAAGATCAAAGTAAGAACTAGTAGTGCAATATAAATCTGATTTCCTTTAGTTCATAATATGTACCCTTATTTAAAATCACAACTTTACCCAATATACCTAAGTATAATAAAAATAGAATTGAGAATTAAAAATCATCATAAGAACTATTAGTATAATCAAAAATCTGATTTCTATTCTTTACTTTATGCCTCATTTAAAAATCATCAAACTTAATCAAAGTTAAACAAAGAATAACAAAATCAGAATATGTGGATTAATTTAAAGTAGAAAAGAGAACTTTTTTTTTTTTTTTACCGAAAGGACTTCGGGCGATGTTTTGAAGAGATCCGGCTGCAACACCAGCCACACGCCACCACGCTCGAAGGTTCGAGCCCACGCACGCACCCCACGTCCCTTGCCTCGACGCACCACACCCTCGACGAACCCAGCAGTCGAAGCCTCGCGCGACCCACACGAATATGCCTTCCACTGTGCTGCGCGTCGCGAGCCTCTGCCGACGAGTTGCTGTGCTTGATGAAGCAATAAAGCCGACGAAGCAACAGTGAAAGACTGATGAGGGAAGAAGAACTTAGGAGGAGGGGGAGCAGCGTGAGGAGGGAGGAGAAGAGAGGAGAGAGAAAAGGATCTTGAGAGTAAGAGAAGAAAAAACGGCTGAGTTAAAAAATAGGTTTTCTATTTTTTTTTTCTTCCTTTTCTTATTTATAGTATGAGAAACCTTAGTTTATTAGGATTTGTTTCCAAATCGAACTCTGATTTATTATTTAACAAAACCGAATATAATTAGGTACGAAAGTATGTTGGAGATTTAGAGTATAAGGTTAGTTTAATTCATGATGTGTTTATTTAAGTTGCTCGGATACGGTGTCGTAACTTAAATAACATATGTAATAACATGCTATATATGTGAACCTTGCTTAGTATTCATCATGCGAAGTAGCAATAGGACATCAATGGCATCGCACTCCTCGCGAGCAACTATGTGGTAGCCAACCGAGCAAGACGCCGGCTTGGTGGGAGCGAGAAGCTGGGTCGCGACTCGCGGACGATGTCGCACCTCGCGACCTGCTGGGTTCTGCCCAGCTCGCGACTCGCGACGAGGCTTCTGATTTGTTTGTTCTTTGTGTTATTTCGCGTAGTTTGACGGTTTGTCGATGTATCGTTTCGGATTTCCTGAAATAGTATAGCATTGTTATATATACGAGGCTCTCTCATATGATGAAGGGGTTGGAAAAACTACTTCTCTCTCTTGCATACAAATTCTAAAGATCAAAAATCAGAAATTCTTCATCTCTACAAAATCTCACAAACTCATTTTTCATTGAATAGTCTTCATAGTAAGCGTGACCACTATTGTTTCTTCTTTGTATCTCGAAGGTGAATTCCGTGAACCCGTGCTTTACGATTAGGGTCGGAATATTACTTTTGGGAAAGTGATCCACGCCTAGAAGATTATTATCTTGTGACCCTTGTTAATTTCTTATTTACTCTAACAATCCAAAAGTAATATTTATTACAAGATGACTTCAATTCGTGAAATGTCTGCAAATTTTCATAAACTTGATAAGTTCGAAGGTGTTGGATTTAGAAGATGGCAGAAGAAGATGCATTTCCTTCTCACTTCGTTAAGTGTGGCGTATGTTTTGAGCACTCCCAAACCCGAGGAAGTGGAAAATGAAACTGTTGAAGAAATTCGGAGGAGGAGCAAATGGGAGAATGATGACTATATATGTCGTGGCCACATTCTTAACGGTATGTCCGATGCTTTGTTTGATATTTATCAATTTGTTGAATCCGCTAAGATTCTTTGGGAAGAACTAGAAAGTAAATACATGGCCGAAGATGCTTCTAGTAAGAAATTTCTTGTTAGTAATTTCAATGCTTTTAAAATGGTAGACTCTAGGTCGGTAATGGTGCAATTCCATGAAATTCAAAGAATCTTAGGGAGTTTTAAGCAACACAACATTGTGATGGATGAGACCTTTGTTGTTTCTTCTATAATTGATAAATTACCACCCGGTTGGAAGGATGTTAGAAATTCCCTTAAGCATAAGAAAGACGATATGAATGTTGAACAATTGGGTGCTCATCTTCGGATTGAAGAGGGCATTCGGGTCCAAGATGGACAAAAGGATGTCAATCCTAATTCTTCCACCGTTAACATGGTGGAGGATGGTAAATCAAAGGAGTCTTCTAATCCTAAGAAGAGGGCTAACAACTTCACCAAAGGCAACTATGGGAAGAAGCCTAAGTTTGGTGGAGGTGCTCAACGAGGTTGTTGGGAATGTGGAAAGCCCGGTCATTTCAAGAAGGATTGCACCATTTGGAAGAAGAAGATGAACAAAAAGAATGGTGGGAATGGCGAGTCTAGCCAAACCCATACCAAGCAAGGTATGTGTACACAAGTTTCACTTAATTCAAATCTGAATTTTGTGTGTATGATTTACGAAATCTTTTGTGTACGGGATGATTGTTCATGGTGGATCGATTCGGGAGCATCAAGACATGTATGCAAGGAGCGGTCTCTATTCAAGACTTTCAAGGAGGTTGAGAATGGAGAAGTTCTTTACATGGGGAATGATTCTACAGCTAAAGTTCTAGGTGTAGGACAAGTAGAATTAGTGTTTAGTTCCGGAAAGCCTCTTATTTTAAGAGATGTATTGTATGCTCCGGAACTTAGGAGAAATTTAGTCTCCGGTGCTACCTTGAATCGGTTAGGTTTTAAAATGGTGTTTGAAGCTGATAAATTTATATTGTCTAAGGGTAGTACATTTGTTGGTCTTGGTTATCTTTGTAATAGTATGTTCAAACTAAGTATTTTGAATGCTTTGAAAGATACTTGCTTTGTTGTTAATGACAATTCTTCTCTATGGCATAATAGGCTTGGTCATGTTAACTATAAAAAGTTGTATTCCATGTCTAAGCATGATTTGATTCCCTCTTTTTGATCCAAGTATAGAGAAGTGTAGAACATGCATGTTAACAAAGATAACTAGAAATTCTTTTCCAAACAATGTGGAAAAAGATACTTCATTGCTTGATTTGGTGCATAGTGATTTATGTGATTTTCATAGCACTCCTTCCTTAGGGAACAAGAAATACATGATAACTTTTATTGATGATTATTCTCGGTTTTGTTATGTATACTTGTTATTTACTAAGGATGAAGCCCTTGATCAATTTAAGATCTATAAAAATGAAGTTGAATTGCAACTAAGTGACAAAGTTAAACGGTTTAGAACCGATAGGGGTGGTGAATTCTATGACCCGAGTTATTTTCAATCTACTGGCATTATACATGAAACTACAGCGGCTTATACACCACAGCAAAATGGTATAGCCGAAAGAAAGAATAGAACTTTGCAAGAAATGGTAAATTCTATGTTATCCTATTCGGGTTTAAGTGATGGTTTTTGGGGTGAAGCTATGTTAACAGCTTGTCATATTTTAAACCGAGTTCCAATGAAAAAGAACGAGGTTACCCTATATGAACTTTGGTATAAAAGAAAACCAAACTTGAGTTATCTCAAAGTTTGGGGATGTCGGGCAATTGTAAAAGTGTCGGAACCCAAACGTAAAAAGTTGGGTGAAAGGGGAGTTGAGTGCATCTTTATAGGGTATGCTTTTCATAGCAAATCCTATAGGTTCTATGTTATAGAACAAAATGACTTTTGGTCAATTCACACTATTGTGGAGTCAAGAGATGCAATTTTTGATGAAAATCGTTATTCATCAATTCCTAGACCAAAGGATATCACTCCTAATACCAATATTCAAGCAATTGATCAAATTAATATTGATCAAGATATTGGTCTTGATCACACTAACATTGATCAAGAAGTTGATGAACAAACTCTTGATGAGAATGTTGCATCAACATCATCACAACCTAGGAGAAGTAAAAGGGCGAGAAAAGAGAAATCTTTCGGCCTGGATTTTCATGTATATTTGGTTGAAGGATCAAAGAGTTCCATAGTGACTAAGTTTCCATATATATTAACTTCTCTAGTTCACCACCGGTATCCCATGAGCCATTTTATTGCTTGCAATGTATGTATAAATAAGTTATTTACCCAATTACATAATGTGGAAGAGGATCCTTTAACGTTTAATGAGGCTATGAGGTCTCAAGATGCTGCCTTTTGGAAAGAGGCAATTGATGATGAGATGGATTCCATCATGGGAAATAACACTTGGGTTTAGCTGATTTACCTCCTAAGTGTAAACCAATTGGGTGTAAATGGATTTTCAAAAAGAAAATGAAAGTAGATGGAACTATTGATAAGTTCAAAACCCGTTTAGTGGCTCAAGGTTTCTCACAAAAACCGGGTATTGATTATTTCGATACATATGCACCCGTTGCTAGAATCTCCACTATAAGGTTATTAATAGCTCTTGCGGCTATTCATAAGCTTGTGATCCATCAAATGGATGTCAAGACGGCGTTCTTGAATGGAGAACTAGAGGAAGAGGTTTACATGCGACAACCGGAAGGGTTTGTCGTGAAAGGTCAAGAGCATAAAGTATGCAAGTTGATTAGATCTTTGTATGGGCTAAAACAAGCACCTAAGTAATGGCATCAAAAGTTTGATGAGGTTGTGTTGTCTAATGGTTTCAAATTGAATAATTCAGACAAGTGTGTTTATAGCAAATTTGATGACAACGGTAATGGTGTCATGATTTGTCTATATGTAGATGACATGTTGATATTTGGAACGGATTTGTCACAAGTTGAGTGGACAAAATCTTTTCTATCTTCACAATTCTCCATGAAAGATTTGGGGGAGGCGGATGTCATCTTAGGTATAAGAATTAAGAGAGACAATGGAAAATTGATCTTGTCACAATCTCATTATATCGAGAAAGTGCTCAAGAAGTTTAATGTTAGTGATTGCTCTCTTGTTTCAACTCCTATGGACCCAAGTGAAAAATTATTGCCAAATGATGGCAATGCCGTGTCTCAACTTGAGTATGCGAGGGTTATAGGTTGTTTAATGTATGCTATGACGAGTACTAGGCCGGATATCGCATTTGCGGTAGGGAAATTAATTAGGTATACTAGTAATCCTAGTATGGAACATTGGCAAGCTATTCGTTGAGTGTTAAAATACTTTAGGAAAACCATGGACTATAGTTTGTCCTATAGTGGATATCCTTCAGTTTTAGAAGGGTATTCGGATGCAAGTTGGATCTCTAATAGAGAAGATCATTCCTCCACGAGTGGATGGACATTCCTCCTTGGGGGAGGTGCGATATCTTGGGCTTCCAAGAAACAAACTTGCATTGCAGATTCTTCAATGACATCGGAGTTTATAGCTCATCATCGGCAAGCAAAGAAGCCGAGTGGTTAAGGAATCTCATGTTTGAGATACCTTTGTTGCCAAAACCAATATCACCTATTGCTATACATTGTGATAGTGATGCAGCATTGGCAAGAGCTTATAGTCAAGTGTATAATGGTAAGTCAAGACACATTAGTGTGAGACATAGTTATGTCCAAGGACTTATCAAAGATAGTGCTATCACTGTTGACTATGTGAGGACTACGTATAATCTAGCGGATTGTTTCACTAAGGCGCTAGCTAGAGATACGGTAAAGAGGATGGCAATCGGTTTAGGATTGGTGCCTTTTGGAAATCACGAGTAAGGGAATCTTAACTTAACGCCCAATAAGACGTTGGGTCTTGAGTTCAATAAGATTAATTTCCTTATTTGTTGGTTGAAAGAACTTGTATAATCATCCAAGGTAAAGTTCTTTAAATCTGTGATGATTTAAGAGGTTGTTTAATCTTAATAGGTCTCTTGGCATTGTGCTTTGTCACAGGAGCATGCTTTTCTAAGAGATCTACCTATGTAAGTGCGAAGTTTGGCCGCTTCAAGGAGCTAGTGAGGCATAGCTTTGATGCACTTATGAATTGATATGGACACATGGCTAATTAGTGTCAAGTATATATTGAAAAATGAGTAGTTAATCTTGTGTGTGTAATATCTTCAAGTTTTCATTATGTGTTGCTAATGGTTCAATCGTTTATCGACACCATTTGGATACGAGTGCTTGGAATGTGTATTATACTAAGTGGAAGTTCAAGTCTTTGTACACTTTCATTTATGCATGAGGTTGTTTTGTTATGATGATGTTTTGTGCAATAACTATTTTGTATACTCTAAATGGGGGAGGATTGTTGGAGATTTAGAGTATAAGGTTAGTTTAATTCATGATGTGTTTATTTAAGTTGCTCGGATACGGTGTCGTAACTTAAATAACATATGTAATAACATGCTATATATGTGAACCTTGCTTAGTATTCATCATGCGAAGTAGCAATAGGACATCAATGGCATCGCACTCCTCGCGAGCAGCTATGTGGTAGCCAATCGGCAAGACGTCGGCTTGGTGGGAGGCGAGAACCGGGTCGCGACTCGCGACCGGTGTCGCACCTCGCGACTGCCTTGGGTTCGCCCGGCTCGCGACTCGCGACGAGGCTTCCGATTTGTTTGTTCTTTGTGTTATTTCGCGTAGTTTGACGGTTTGTCGATGTATCGTTTCGGATTTCCTGAAACAGTATAGCATTGTTATATATACGAGGCTCTCTCATATGATGAAGGGGTTGGAAAAACTACTTCTCTCTCTTGCATACAAATTCTAAAGATCAAAAATCAGAAATTCTTCATCTCTACAAAATCTCACAAACTCATTTTTCATTGAATAGTGTTCATAGTAAGCGTGACCACTATTGTTTCTTCTTTGTATCTCGAAGGTGAATTCCGTGAACCCGTGCTTTACGATTAGGGTCGGAATATTACTTTTGGGAAAGTGATCCACGCCTAGATGATTATTATCTTGTGACCCTTGTTAATTTCTTATTTACTCTAACAAAGTAGGTTGTATATTTAAATTATAACTGTATGCTTACCTAAACTATATTACAAAATACTTTCACTTTTACTTTATATTTTCTTATTTATAAGAACATAACTCCCAAAATACGGAGTATTACAATAATGCTGCAAGTATTAAGAAGTGTAGGAAATATATTATTATAAAAAGTTAATATCTAAAAATATATACTCTGTAATAATACCAAGCTTAGCTTGTCTCACTTTATAGGAATTTCACCTCATGCCCTCAAGGTCAGGGGGTTCGAATCCCACCAAAGTGAAGGGCGGCTTTGGAGGAGAATTCCCTTACAACTTTCCCCTCTTTCCAAGTCGTCCCGACCTGGGTTGGATCTTGCAGAAGAGCAACCTAAAAGCTATTTATCCTACGAAATAAAAAAAATATACACTGTAATAAGATTTTACGAGCAATACTATAAAAAGTCAAAATGAAACAACGAGGAGGGAAGAAGACTTTTTTCGAGGGTAAAAGGAAAAATGACTAGTAGTATGAAGTATAAATTATGGATATCATATGAGAATTCCCTTATTACCCTTGCTTCAATTTTCCTCACCCGTCCTCCATTAACAATTTAACGAAGGAGAAGGATAAATAAATAAAAAGAAAAGAAGATCGGGTCTCTAACCCTAACCCCTTTTTTTCAATTTAGAACTCTCTCTCTCTAGATTCATTTCTTCGAGCTTCCCTTCAAAAGTCGACGAATCATCACACTTAATTTCAAATTCTAAGCAATCAAACTATTTTGCCCTAATTTGAGGAATAGATAACAACTGTGAGAGGAAACACTTCTTTCAACGAGATCGGGAACTCAGAACTTCCGCGAAACTTGAAGGTTTGTTTACGAGTAATTTCAATATTAGTTTTAATGCTGAAAATCTGTATATTAAGCATACTTGAGCAGAATTTGGAAGTTATTTATTTATTCTTATGGTTTCATGGTTAATTGCAATAAGAAATTTATAGATTTTGGAATTCAGTTGAAGTTAGTGAACCGCCATTAAAGCTACTGTTATGTTTCTAGGGTAAGGGTAGTTCTTGAATTTTATGGTTGAGTTAGTTAAACTTTGAATTATAGTTTTTTTTTTTTTTTTTTTTTGACGGGAACTTTGAATTATAGTTGAAGTGCATGATGTATATGAACATTTAGAATGCTAAGGGTAGGATATTAAGGATATTTCATTCTTTTATTATGCATGATATCAGAATGCTACGGAACTATGGACCTTTGAATTTTGTTGGCGTATTCGTTATATACTTCCGACTTGAGGTTAGGGTAAGGAAATCTTTTGACACTATATTTGGTTTGAGATTTTTCAACAAAATGGATCTGGCATGGATAATTTAGTATCAATTTACAAGAACAAAAAGATTGTTCAAACTATTGAGGGATAATACTTATGAGCATTGGATATTTATGTTAGGGAAAATGGGGTTTTGGACTTAGGGAGATGAAGTCAGAATCTAGCATGGCATCCATCTGTGAGACAAGTATTGGATAATTTTTGTACTTTTTTTATTTTTATCGATGATGAGAAGAATAACTGCAAGATACTTAATTTTGAATCTACTACCACGAGAGGCAAGAATTACCAAGTGGCAGCTTCTTATAAATTCATAATTATTTATGAAGTTCTTAACAGAAAGATATTATGAATATGTCATGGTATCTCACAATAATTGATTCTTAAAACCTTTAGTCTTTTTCGCCATCTGGAGTACCCGCCAGCTTCCCTTCCATATTTCCTACCACTATCGCCTCTAAGTAGACCCACTAAGCTTCTCTTTGTAGCCTTTTGACCCACTAATAATTTTAGTTGTAAGTAGCAACAATAGAAATGATGGGATAAATGAGGACTTTGTAGAAGGGGCCCATTAGGTCTAGCCTTAGTTTTAAAAGGCGCAAAGCGCACCGAGGCGCACCTTTGATGCCAAAATGATTAGAAATCAAATATAAAAGCATTTTGATACTTAAAACAACATAGATATTATATTAAAGACCCATAAAAGGATATAAGAAAACATAATTCATCGCTAAAGTACCGCAACAAGTCAAAGTACTAAGTAGAAAGAAAAACAAACAAAGTTTTCAAGATAATGGGGCTAGAACAACTAGAAATCCAAATCATCATCATCATCAACATCATCATCCAAGTCATAATGATCATCATCCTCATCTTCTTCATAGTCTCTATCTCCTCCAAAAACATCTTCATCCTCATCATCATCCAACACCGTGACTCTAGGAGTGGAGCTACTAGCAAGACCTTTCCCTTTATCGGGTCTAGATGAGGATCCCGGACCATCCTTTGCTAGCCTTGATGCTCTAGTGACGTAACTAGGCTCATGAGCTCCCGAAGCTCTAGCAACTGTACGCCATGTCAAGTCATCACCCTCGAACACAAAGTCATTATCTTCATCAGAAGAATTATCATCCATTCTTTCAAGTAGCCACTCATTGCCATCATCAATCTCCTCTAAAAGAATAGGATCCACGGTGTCTCTCCTATCATATCGGCGTTGCAAAGCACGATTATATTTCACAAACACCATGTCATTCAATCGACCTTGTGCCAATGCTTTCGCTTCTTAGTATGAAGCTAAAGTAAAAACTCATTAGTATGCTATTAGACATACCCTTTATTTAAGCGAAATAATAAAAATAAGGTACTTACAAGCTGAAAAACACCCCAATTTCTCTCACAACCGATAGCACTACAAGTGAGGCTAAGAACCTTTATCGCAAATTTTTTGAGGTTTGGTGCAGAAGATCCAAAGATAGACCACCACTCCGCTATCAGATTTAAATGTAAACATTAATATTTAAGATATCAAAGATATTGAAAATTAAGATTTACTTATTTTAAATAAATATTTACCGGGTGCTTTTGTCTTTCTTTGCCTAATTGCCGCGGGTTGGGCAAAGAGACCGGTTGCTTCCTTGTATATATCCAACTCTCCAATGATCTTGTCTTGAGTTACTACATCCGGAGTCAACCTTGTAATGCAACCAAACAACCCATTCATAACTTCTTCACAACCAACCTCATCGGGATTATCATAAAAGAACTCCGGATTGAGGAAATAACCGGCCGCATGCAAAGGTCGATGAATTTGACAATCCCACCTTGCATCAATGTACTCAAAAGCTCTCTTGTAGTTTTCTTCTTTCATTGAGAAGCTCTTAGAAATGGCCTCCTTAGCTCTATCCATAGCTTCATAAATGTAACCCATAGGTGGTTTTCTTTCTCCATCAACCATCCTAAGAACCTTGAAAAGAGGCCCCGTCAACTTAAGAGCATAAATAACATGTCTCCAAAAGCTGTCTTGCAAAACAAATGATGCAACTTTTTTTCCTCCCGCTTCCTTTGGCAATTTGGAATCATTCCACTCTTGAGAAGTAACCATCTTCCTCAAGTTGTGTCTTTGCTTATGAAATTGTGCTAGAGTTATGAAAGAGGTTGCAAACCTTGTAATTGCCGGCCTATGCAAATTTCGACCGTTTGTAAACCTCCTCATCATGTTCACAAGTGTGATATGGCTATAAATATAGCCACTCATGAACATGCACCTCTTTAGTGCGATCTTGACCTTTGAAATTTTTCCAATATCCTCCAACATAAGATCAACACAATGCGCTGCACATGGAGTCCAATAAAGATGTGGTCTTGTAGCCTCAAGCATCTTTCCTATAAATTTTATCAAATATCCATGGATTTATAAGATAATGATTTATGAATATTAGAAAGAGTAAAGTTAAATTAAACAAATCAATGAGATATTTGTTTCTTACCCGCCTTCACATAGTTAGAAGCATTGTCCGTCACTACTTGGATCACATTTTTCTCCCCAACTTCTTCAACAATTTCATTAAGCATGTTAAACAACAAGTTGGCATCTTTCACAATTTCGGAAACATCCATTGATTTTATGAACATGGATCCTTTTGGGGAGTTCACAAGAAAGTTCACAATATCCTTATGGGCAACCGAATCACGCCATTCATCGGATAAAATAGAGCAACCTTTTGTTGCCCACTCTTTCTTATGCTCTTCCATTTTCTTTTCAACTTCTTTAACTTCCTTCTTAAGAAGTGGAACTCGTAGCTCATGCATAGAAGGTGGCTTGAAATCGGGACCATATTGTCCAATGGATTGCATCATTTTACCAAAAGTCTCATAAGTAGCCGCATGAAAAGGAATTCCCGCATCATAAAACCATTTAGCAATATCCCTACAAGCTTTGTTCCTCAATTGCTTGTCACAAACTCCTAAGATGCCTTTCCTCTCTTTTATTCCTTTCAAAATATCTTGGGGAGTAGAAGTGACATATGTGTCTAAATGACCCCTTTGTCTTAGCCTTTTAACATTTGATGTGCCACTTTTTTTGCCCGAAATACCTTTGGCATTCAAAACTTCACAATCCACTTGTTCTTCATCATCATCATCATCAACATCAACATCATAACGAGGAATGTTTGGCAACATTTATGCATCAATCTTAGTTTGTGCCTTTTGAATCATAAATGATTTCACTTCCTCCCTCACATGCTCGGGACAACTAGGACACTTAAGCACATTCCAAAAACCTCCTACCAAATGTTGCTTCATACGATAAGCCCCTCCTTTAGTTACCTTTTCACAAAAACTGCAAGTCCAATTGGTCTTATTATTAGGATCCGGTTTTCCATATTTCCTCGCCGGATCCAAAGTGTCCGATGATCCCGTAGAAGCCGAACCCGACTCCATCAAAGATTCTCAATGAACAACAACCAAGTAACCAACAATCTACAATTCAAATGATATGGAGAAAGATGAAAATGAGTTTCTATAATATAATACTAAATTGAGTAAATGAGCTTGAGAATACATCTTTTTCATATACTAATAAATGAGTCATTAAGCTTCACAAGTTGACATTAACATTCCAATTCGTGGAAAGCAACCACATATGCCACATGGCCAAAAAAAAAAATTAAAAACAGAACAGTGACTCTTCACAGTGAAGAAACAAAAAACAAATCAGAAAAATGGTGAGAGAAGAAACAGAAGAAACGATAGAAACCAAAAAAAAAAGATATAAAAGAAAGGAGAAAGAAGAAAGAAAGAAGAAAATCATTGAAGAAACAAGAAAGAAATCAGAAAAAAAAAGAAGAAAAAAAGAAGAAAGAAAGAAGAAGAGGAACGAAACAGAGAAGAAGAGAAACAAAACAAAGGAAGGAAGAAAACTTACCGGCGACGACGACCGGCGACACAGCGGCGACCGGCGACGCAAGTGCGGTCGCGAGCGACGAAGAGAAACTTCTCGAGATTCTAGGGTTTTCGAACTGTCGAGGTAAGTGTCGAGCAAGTTGTCGACTATAACGTTCAAAAAAGGCTAAAAAAAAAGAAAAAAAGCCACGTGGGGGTCACGTGCGCTTTGGTGCAGAAAGCGCACGCTTGGTGCGCTTCTCGCCTTCCCAAAAGCGCGCGCCTTTTGGCGCTTTGTGGCGCTTCATGTTTCTTGCCTCGCCTGAGGTGTGGGAAGCGTTTTTTTGTGCGCCTTTTTAAAACTATGGCTGATGGCAGGTGTGGCGATGGCGATTGCTGGATGGTCGTTAGTCGAGCCTGGAGGCCGGAGGGAGTATCATTGTTGGAGGTGATACCAAATAAGAATGTAATACTTGAGGAATACACCATTTATAATTGAATAATTTGGGGTGTACCAAATAGAAATGTAAAACATATAGGGGTAGCATATCGATTTTTCCTATTTATTTTTTGCCAGGCAAAACATACTATCTTTTGTCATTAGCCATCTATCTTTCTTTATAAGTTATAACTTCAATAGTATGTGAAGTTTATATCGAGCCAGCATATACAGTCTTATATATGTATGTATTTTATTTTTTTATCTTTATGAAGACATTTAAAGCGTACACCTACTTTAGTTATCCTAGTAATTGCAGAAGAGACCATAAAGACACTAAACATATGATGTTGAACTTATTTCTGGTATGTTGAAGTTAATAATTAGTTGTTTGGGATCATTTTTGGTGAAAAACCTTTGTATTTTGTGATCCCAATGTGCCTTTAAAGGTGAAGGGAAGTTTTTTTGGCTTTACTTCTGTTTATCCAACTTTGCAGTACAGGTTGGAATGTTGGGGACTTTTAGGAATCATGTTCAGAAATCGATATCTCAGATGTGTCAATGTTGAAGGTGGTGTGTCGTATTATGAGAAATCGTGAAGAGATAAGAATCAATAGTAAAGTCATCTGTCGCAGGATTGGTGTGATAGTGTTATCTAGTGAAAGATAAAAGAAGATCAGATTTGGGTAGCTTTGACATATCCAATACCCCATCAGGGTGCACGGTTTTGAGTATTTAGTATGTAATGTTGAAAAGTTAAAAGAAGTCGAGGACTCGAGGTGGACTAAAGATTACGTGGATGGAAGGAATTAAAGAGGATAGGTAATAATTGGGTATGCAGGTTCATATTGCAGTGAATAGGGGCGAGTGGAGGAGAATGATTTATGCGAATGACTGATGGGATGACATGTGGAGGGAATGCTTGATTCAGCTCTTGCTGGTTGTTGACCATCTGTTATTAGTCTTCTGTTATATTTCTCAAGTGTGATCACTGATCAAATTGATGTTTCCTATGGAGACCATTTTTGTTTATAGCTGTTGGTCCCGTGAATTGAGCCTTGATTTATTACTTTCTGCAAAATGCGTTTTGGTTGTGCTGCTAAGATCTGTACTATCTAGTAGAAATCAAAATGTGGGGTTGTTTAAAACTCGGTTTCCCTCCAGTACCAAGTTTTAGCATATCCCTTTTTACTTTATTTTATTTTATTTCTGTCTATGATGAGTGTTTTAATTGGCAGTGTCCCTTTTCGGAGATAAGTGCAAGCTTATTCTCCACCGCGCATGTTTGAGTCGATAATATTTTGCTTCTGTCAGTTGCAACTTTTTTTTGAGGGGGGTGCTGGTGTTTAAATATTTCGTAAATAGAGAAAGGGATTTTACTTGATTACTCTTTCCAACCAAGCAGATAAAATCTTTTTTCTTTTTTTTCTTCTTCATCTAATTGAATGAAATAACCTTTTAAATATTCACTTGCGTAGAACTTTTTCTTGATCAGGGAATGCAATATAAATCTATTTATCTGTTACTCTTCTGGTAGGTGGCTATTGGTTTGGGGAAATTTGAAAAGTGAAGCTCAAGGCCATTCTCTCCACTGGGCACACATTTTACTTTCTTTCTTAAGGTGATTGGTCCAATATCTTGTAAAGTTTGCATGGGCTTGTCTGTAATGCATGATGTAAAATGCATCTTTATAGTTTTGCAGGTGGAAAGTTTAAGAAAATCTAACATATTATCTTTATTGGTAAATGATGCAAATTACCTTTTGGTATGCTATGTTGCTCCTTCGTTCCGGGAATGAAATCCACTCGCTCTCATTGCCCCTCATGCCCGTTCCATTGGCTGCCACATATTGCGTGTACCTTTTTTTTTTGGTCAAACTTGTTGATTGACGGTGTTTAGCAGAGAACAATGCGTTCATTGACTTTAAAGGAGACTGAGCTTTCATTCATTGCCTTTACTTCTTGAATAATGAGGGTCATTCTCGTAAATGTGAAATAAACTAGTAGTCTTATTTTTTATATAATGTTTAGTTTCCAAATTAAAGGCGTTGTTGGATAGTACTGGGAGGAAGGGTAAGAATGGTGGGTAGGGGAAGGAAGAAGTGAGTTTTGCATTTTGCCTTAACCATGTCTGACCGTATACATTGAAAAGTAAACAGAAGATAGACACTTGCTTAAGTTGTATAGTTGTGTTGCTCTGCTGTTGTTAGTTTTTATAACAGTGTGTAAGTTGAAAATGTTTCAATCTGTTTTTAATACTGCGTCTGAATTCTATATGTACAGTTTGGAGAGGATGGTCCACCACACTTAGAGATGTTGATTAATGGATTCTGAAGGCAAGAAGTTTGGAAGAGGTAAAACTATCAGATTGATCTTCAATTGTCTACCAGTGTGAATATATTGTTTGTATTTAGTTAACAAGAGAAACCATCAGCTAGAGTGGGGATGCTACTGTAGATGGAGGTCTGGGTAGGAAACATTGTATATCATCTTTACCCTTGTTGGCTGATGAACTTATGTTTAAGTAGTTGAGGAGTTTATCTCTTTGACGCTCTTTTCAGATTTCATGTTAACCTTAGGAATATACATGTTGACGCTAGGTAAATTTACTGATGCTATTTGCTAGTCCAAGTTACCAAGTTTTTGTTATTTAACTCTGAAATTCGTGTGGGTTCAAATAATACAGAACAACATTGTCTAGGGTTGCAACATCACAATTTTTGTACAGGATGTATTGTGACACACAGCTGGCACTATATCTTGCAAAATGCGATAGGCTATTTGCTATAATATAAGATAAGAATTTTGGTATTCTGCTAGTGAATTGTGGCTTAAAGTTGCAGGCTGCTGTATTTTACCTCGATAGTGGGTCCGCCATATTCCTCAAGTTTCGGTTGGGTATTTCATGTATTAGCATATCCTTATATAATTTGGTTGGATAGAGGTATTCTGAAGGAAAATGAGTGAAGTGAGAAGGACGGGTTTACTTTCCCTTGTCTGGATACGACTTTTACGGAAGGGGAAGGAACTGGAAGGACTCAGTTTCTTCCCCTTTTGATAAACCAAATTCATCCATGGTTGGAACGATTTGGAAGCAATATGCAAGCTCACTCTTTCGACCTTTCCCTCTATCATTGCTACACAGACAAAATGTTAGTGCTTGGGGCCCTGATTTGAGGGGCATGTAACTTGTTCATGTAGTGATTCTATTTTGATGTTAACCGCTTACTGTTTCTGCTGAATCCTGGTGCAATTTGGCTGCCTCTAGCTCTCTTTTTTTTTTCCTTATGTTTCATTTGCTTTGGTTTCAGGTCCGAGAGAGCTAACAGGTGCTGTTGATCTGATAAGTCACTACAAATTGTTACCACATCACGAGTTCTTCTGCAAAAAGTCTCTTCCTGTTTCTGTTGCAGATACCCATTACCTCCACAATGTGGTTGGCGATACAGAAATTAGGAAGGGAGAAGGAATGCAGTTAGATCAGTTAATACAAAATCCATCATATTCACAGGATGGAAATACACGCATACGACCCTTTGATTTAGATGTTCTTAGACAAGCCTTTCATCTAAGGGAAACGACCCCTGTTGAGTTACCTTCTGTGAGTAATCTTTTTCCTCCCACACCTCCTTCCCAGAATTGGAATTTCAGTGTTAGATTATGGATGAATGGTTAAATGCCACTTGGTATTCAAATAGTTAATGAAACCTTATTTTTGTTAAAGTCTCTTATTCTATCTTCCCCCAAATGTGAATTTGTGATCTCCACTAAGAAATTGGATGTTATTGTTGATGAAGAGAGGTTTTTTCTGGGAAATACAAAGTTCTACTGACCTGCTTCTGCTTTTAAAGTTGAACTTGTAATATATATATATATATTTTCCACTGGCAAATGATTGAGGAAATGTTTTTCGATTGGAAGAAGTTTTTTGACTTCCTATTTTGGGACAAAAGCTAGAGTTTTGATTGCAATCTTATCTTCTCCGAAGAATTTTTTTAACTTCCTATTTTGGGACAAAAGCTAGAGTTTTGATTGCAATCTTATCTTCTCCGAAGAAGCTTTGATGGCAACTGGTTTTGCTTTTGAAAAGCAATGATGGCAATATTTCCTTCTTCCGTTCTTTGCTTCTGCTTTGTATCTTATCTTAAAGAGTATAATGTGACAGTTGTATCTTTGTGTATTCTTCTTTTAAGTATTACATCTCATGTATCCTTTAGGTAGAAAAGGGGATGCCTACAATTGCCGGAAAATCTAAAAGCGAGTCAAAAGACAAGGAGAGAAAACACAAAAAACACAAGGACAGGGACAAAGAGAAGGATAAAGAGCATAAGAAGCACAAACACCGCCATAAAGACCGGAGCAAGGACAAGGACAAGGAAAAGAAGAAGGATAAAAGTGGACACCAGGATTCTGGTGGTGAACATTCAAAGAAACACCATGATAAGGTTTGTACTTTATATCTTCTAAAATTGGCATTTGACAATATGACCCATCTGTGAATAGGCTCATCACTGTCTGATGTTGACAGCTAATGCCTTACATGGGGATTGGGGAGTTCCAATAAAAATCACGATCTGTTGTTGCAGTAATGTTTACATATCACGTTATACTTATTTGGCTGCTTAGTTGGTTTCTGGAATAAGTAATTATCTGTTCGCTCCAACGAAAAAGAATTTAATATTGCTGCTAACCATCCTTTTGCTAGAATCGATTGCTTATAATATTCTCTTGTCCTCCATAGATTTTCTACTCACTTGTAACAATTCTGTCTCCCTTGATTGCAGAAGAGGAAGCATGATGGTGATGAAGATATTAATGACATTCATAGACATAAAAAGAGTAAGGTAATATTCATGGTGTCATCTCAGTGCCTGTTCACTTGGACCCGGTTTCTTTTGCTTGGGGGTCTGAATTTGCACTTGTTACTTTATGCATAAACATCTGACAGCAAGAATCTTTGTTAATGTGTTTTTATGCTCATGTATTGAGCCTATTGCTTTTTGACTGAACTGTCTCAGCATAAGAGCTCAAAAATAGATGAGATGGGTGCAATAAAGGTTGCTGGGTGAGACGTTTGCTGGTAGTTGTGTTGATTTTATTGTTCTCAGATGTTGGGACTTTCAAGGAGTCAATTACTTCCATGCAATCAATTGAGGTATTTTCTTGTATTCTAGTCATAGTTTTTGTTAATTGATTTGTATTATGACGTTTGGTTATGGGGGATGTTTTTGTAGTAAATGATTTTGCTCGAGGCATTCTAGCTATTTTAGTTTAAATTCCATGTGATTTATCATCACACTAAGCCTTGCTGTGCATGATTTTTGTGGTGTTGCAAATCCCTTTTGGTATGATGTCTTTGTTAGTACTAGGGAATTAAATCTTGGCCATTCTGTTGTAGAATGGCCGAGTTATAACAGAACCGGGAGTTGCCATCCACGAGACCCACAATACAATCCCCAGATGATAATCGTGTCAATTTTGCCGTATTGTTTGTTATTAATGGTGACTCACTGCGTTGGATTGTTGTTATGTCTGCTCTTTTGTCAAAATTTCCAATGAGAAAGAGAGGAAATTTTATACTTTCTCCGTTCCAAATTAGTTGCAACACCTCGCTTTTTTTGAAGTTTCAAATTGGTTGCAATATTACTCTATTTGGTAATGAGTTCTCTATATTTCTCTCCTCGTCATGTAGGTCGCTCATTTTATTTTCTATTCATTACTAGACAAAACTAGTCAATGCCATTGGAAAGTCTAGAAAGTTGTGATAATTTGTGATTTCATGTAAGAGCTTGAATTTCACTTTATTCGGAACGGAGGAAGTATGTTGGTAGCGATTGCTTCCATGGTAGAGCTCCCCCGGAAGCTCGAAATGGTATGCCAATTGAGTAAATACTTGGCACTAAATATGGAGTTTTTACGAAGCACCAAAGGGTAACTTGGTCTCCTTAAAACAACAAAGTTTATATAAGGTGTTTTATGAACTCCAGAATTGTCCTTTGATATTTTAGAAACATTTAGTCATAAAACAATTCCTTAAACTGCCTTACTCAAGATTTTAGTTTTTACAAATATGTAAATTTGCTTGTTTAGCAATCAAATGAAATACTCCCTTTCGATTTTTAAAGTTCTCCTGTTTTAACCGTGCGCATTTGCCAATGCACTTCTTTTACCTTACATATCTTTCATTACATATGAATAAAAATTATAGCGATTGAACATCAATAAAGTACTCATTGAGACGAATCAAACAAGATTCCACATGACTATATTTTTTCTTATATATTGAGAAGAATATAGAATATTCTTTCCTATAGTAAATAGTGTCAAGATTCCAAGTGAGCAAACTAAATAATATAAAGGGAGTACTACTATTTTCTTTCGAGTCATTATATGTGAGTTTATGAAATATATAAAAACAAGTGAAAAAGGTTTAGTGTATTTGCTCTTATTCACACTTCAATGGAAGAAATGTGTGTTAAAAACCTTTTATGTTGACCAACAATACATGCTTTATTGTTTTCAACTTATTACACTAAGTTTCAGCAAAAATAAGTCAAGTTTGAATAAAATAAATCAAGTTTAGCAAAAATAAGTTGAGTAGTATAATACCTTTGGCCATATTATGGTTTAGAGCGTGGGATGCATTCTCACTTGAGTAACTATTAGTCTATCACTATTTCTAATTCCACCGTTAAAAACTCCTTTCCGTTCGTTAGGCTTCTCCATGTTTAGGTTATGTTCTATTCAACTTATTTCAGAAATGTTTAGACTAGTTCAGTTAAGTTAAGTTCATATTAGTTCCAATAAATTCAAACACCTTATAAAAAATAAATTTCAATAAGTTCAGCTAAGTTAAATTAAGTTAAGTTCATATAAGTCAAATTGATCGGACCCTTAGTATGTGTTGTAACGCAAAATTGCTTTTGTAAACTCTCCTATCTAAAGGTGTCCTCAATCCAAACCCACCCTAGCTTTAGGAGATCACATTGCACCAAGCTAATGGATAAGTTGTTCCATGTCTCATTGTTCAGACCTTAATTTGCTAATTATTGAGCTAATGTGGATGTAAAGTTGTATATAGCAAAAAAGGTCATACTCCCTCTGTCTCGTAATCTTTGCTTCACTTGCATTTTACATATATATTAAGAAGGGAGAAATGGTAAAGAGGAAAAAATGGGTGTGAGCCCAACATCTTAGTGGAAAAGTAGAGCTGATTTTTTTAGCAAATATGGAATGGAGCAAAGATTTTTGGACCAATGAAAAGGAAATGGGGATTGATTTTGGGGCAGAAGGAAGCTTACATTGGCATCGCTTGATCCACTTCCTTCATATAACCCCAATTAGTTTCCTCCAAATCCTTACCTTTAAATGTGCTTTCTTCGAGCACCACCATTAGGGTTAAACCAAGATACTTCCTGCGTTCATGTGTATTTAGTGTCCCACACGTTTATAATGCCTTGAACCTTCTGAATGCAAGTTAGCAAAATTTTGTTAATGGTGAAGTGGACGCATCCATGCTAGATGAGGTATATTCCACATTTCCCACTTCTGTTTTTAGTTATTAGATGTGAGATGCAGAGAAAGATATGCCTTCCATCCCAGATTAGTTGCCAATAGCTATTTAGGCAAATATTTGTTGGAAAGTGAAAAGGCAGAGAGGATGAAGTGGGTGGGTAGGTGTAAAACCCAAAAATAGGGAAACGATGGAGTGAAAAAGTTGCTAAAAAAGGGTGTGGCAAATAAATTGGGATAATCGAAAAAGGAAACTGTGACAATTAATCTGGAATGGAGGAGATGCATTGTTTTGTACAAGTATCAAGCAGTTGCAAGTCTGGGTTCAATGCCATACCTTTGGAACTGTTTGTCCTGACCATCATTTATGTGGACTATTGATTGATTCTTCTGCTATCTTTCTTGAGAGTTATCTTGACAATATGAATTAAAATATTTCATAGTTGGGAATATTATGTGTGTGTTAAGTTTTGATCTATATGGCCACCGTGCCTTTTGCCTCTGGGAGTTGGTATTATTTCTCTGTTTGGCCAATGTTCCTCATTGCACTATTTTTCCAGTTGGCCAGTGTAGACACTTATTTTGACTTCTAGGTATTATATGTAGCCGTAGGCGGTGCTAAACTGCTAATTTAGCATTGAGGTCAGCTTAGCTCATACATACAATTTATTTGGAGACTAGCTCTGCTATATTATCTTTACTTGCCTTGTTGTACTTGCGGCTTATGGGAATCTATGAATTTTGACTAGTCGTCTCATGACAAAATCATCTGCTGTTTGATATGCACAATATGATGCCTCCTCTTATTCTTGGACTGCAGAATATTTGTTTTGAGGATTGTGTGGAAGGCGAACTCCTTGTGGAAGAATGTATGGATTGAAGGTACAGATTGCTGGTGGTGAAATGTCATGTATCATCTAAAGGTCCCCCATATATTATTGCTAGTAACCCCTATCAAATTCTGATCAGTTTGTTTTCAGTTTATATGGCGCATTGGAAATTCCCAACTCTTGTCCATTATGATAACATTTCTTCTTTCTAGAGGTCCAAACTTGAGCACTCTTACCATTCCGAGTTAGTTAGTACTTGTCGCTGGGATGTAGACAAGGTCAGGATTGGGTAGAGGTGCTAATGTGTTCCTCCTTTACTTCTTTTTACTTGTAGGAAAGTGTCGTGTCTTTTTAATCGTTGTCGTATTGTTTAAACAGGTAGGTAGATGTTAAGGGTAGGCTTGCGTGTATCTTAATTACTCTTATCTCTAGTCATGAATGGTGAAATATTCTTTGTAAATTATATTATCAAAATGGAAGAACGGGTTCACTGGAAAAATAGAATTGATTGTAGAAGCCACTACCTTGTGTAGGTGACTGAGACTGATACCTATGGAGCCTCTCTATAAAGCCTCCTGTAAGATGTGAAAATCTTTTGTATTTTAACAAGTGTTAGATCAATCAAATCAGTTTTGCATCTTTGGTTTCAGAAAATCGTGTGATTTTAGATGAGGATGAACCTTGAATATCTTATGATTTTGTTAGGAATAGCTGGATGTGAGACACTGAGTTTGATGTTGAGTAAAACAGGACTGTGTTTGAAGCTGGCGGATCTAGAATTCCTTGTGCTTGTTCAATAGAATGCCGTAATTAAGCTAATGGTTTGATTATTTACATAATTTTCATGATGATGTATCTCCATGTTTCTTCATTGATCTTTTTACCACTAAAGTCACCACTTAAGAGATGTGGTTGTTGAGTGGTAGTAAAAGCCAACAAGAGAAAGCATCTACTTGGGAGTAGAGATGTATTACCTTGACAATTGTATGCAATATTCAAAGTAAAGTTGCATGCAAATTTATTGCCATTCCTTCAATTTTTGATCTTGTATTGAACGAGCCTCTGAATGTATAATAATGTCTTGTAATTTTTAATGTGATACTTACAAAATGGGCAAGGTGCTGTATAATATTATCCGGGGACCTTTATGCCTATGTTGTCCAGATGGCCATTTTCTTCAACTCTGACACTCGTGTCTGATCTGTGATACGTGATTATAGTATGTCACTTCGTACAATATGTGACACAAATGGATTTACAATCAACACTTTGTTACTGCTTTGTAGAATCTTGCTGTATTAGTGCATAGGTGGAGGTAATTGTTGTACAGGAGCAGGGAATGTCCTTCACCTTGTGGTTCATAGTATTGATTTATTAAATCATTATGTAAATATGGGTATTTCACTTACCAGTTTTTAGGATGTGCCAATAATAATGTCCATTCTGCTCTTTCTAGTACTATCTTTGTTCTTAAATATATGCAACATTGGAATGTTTGACCTATTCAAATACTAATTTGACTGCATTTCAAAGCTAATCTAAATACATTAACAATAAAGTAGTGAATTAACATGTTCAAAAGTCAACACGTTACATGTATTTGGAAATAGAGTAAATATGTGCTAAAGGTGATCATTGGTGGGATAGGCTTGTGTCCACATATCAAAAATAGCTTGTTCTGAGTCAGTTATTGGGAGCAAAAATAAGTAAATAACCATTGCAATGTCGTATATCCTACGTGGTACATCAAACTATATTCAACCAATCAAAATATGTTAAAAGTTATTTTAAGGGGTTGTGATAGAGTTGTATTTTCACATGGTGCCCGACTCATATTGAGAGGGATTTTATTTTTCGAGCTGGGATTTCTCACCAAATTGGCAAATATTGATTAATAAATACATTTTGGGACTAAAAATCATAAATTCGGTGTGTTAGGCTAGATTTTACTTCCGTCCTGAGTCAAGTCGTCAGATTTTCTGTTCAAACTACTCTGGTCACTTTTCTCTTTTATTTAACCTTTTGCTGGTTCAAAAAACTATTTGGCAGCAAGTTGGGAGCTTTGTAACATTTGCAATTTTGGGCTATTGTTCACCACTGTTGAGTAATAGGTTAATTTGTAGATGCAAAAGAACAGAAGATGTTGAAACCATAATCTAAGCTGTTTGCATCAAATACTGGTTTATAAACACGAATCATAGACTCACAGCTGTTTTGCATGTGAACATAGATAACAACAAGAAGAAGAAAGTAACTTGTGGATTCTTTCTGTCCAACCCAAATGATTGGGACATTTTTTGGTTTGATCATGGCCATGTTAACTGCGTTGTGTGATGTTTATATACGTCAACTTCATGTTATTAGCCTATCCGGACGTATTTGTTGGTTTGTGCCTCAGATTGGGGTACTGCTAATTTATGATGCCTGATTTGACCCATGTATAAGGTTGTTATGGAGGTAGCCCTATCAATTGGGGACCGCATTAGATAATAGTGCATGTTAGGTTTATTCTGTGAAATAAGTCAAGTTGCAATTGCTCCGCATTAACGGATGATAATAGTAACTTGGTAAGTATCTTGATCACGAACGATATACCTATTTAGTATGTAGATGACACACTAGAGAGTAGAGATAAGAGATTGATAAAGTTATCCACTAGAAATGGACTATTGTAGAATAAGTTATATTGTTGAGTTGGATTCCATTTATCATTAATGCCTATCTTTAGTGAGTAGATTATCCATCGGGAAACGAATTTTTTTCTCGAAATAGACCACGTAGATACAATTTAAATTGATGTGTTGGATTTGGCAAAACTTTAAGCTATACTAGATAGATAATCTAATAACGATAGACGTTAATTAATAGTGGAATAAAACTCATTAATGCAAAAGAATAGAAGATGTTGAAACAATAATATGAGGGGCACCATTTGGAAGTTGATACATGTTAAATAGAGATATTCTTTTTTTTTTTTTTTTGTCTAATCTTCCACGAAAGTGCAAGTGAAAGGGACGATTTTCTCAAAGTGATATAGTGTAACCTTTTAGTGGATATGCATTGATCTTTTTCATGACTCTATCTTGAAGCAATATTTTGTGGTCCTTTGAATTAACTTTTTTGAAGTGCTTTCTCTTGAAGGAATCTCGTTTAAAGTTAATCATTTGTTTTGCTTATGAATCTGTCATAGATTTCATCTTTTTTTTTTTGGTAATTAGGAGTATAAAATCAGTTGTCTCAGTAGAATTAAAGAAGAATGAAAAGAATTAGATCGTAGATACTCCAATTGAGGGTTGATTGGCCTCTAGTGCTAGAGAAGGCACAATACCACATCATCAAATGTTCCTTTGACCTTCATATTTGGGCTAATGAAGATCGAACTTTGCTGCATTTAACTCTTAATTCGAATTTAGATTTATAGTAGTCTAGTAGATGATGAATGAGGGTTATATTGAACATCAACCTGAATATGCTGAACATCAAACTGAGGGTTATAGTCAACATTTGGTCAATACTTTGTTTTTCTTTTTGAAGGAAAACTAGATACATATATAATAAACCATGTATGTAAAGTCCAATTAGCTTATATCTAAAACAACTAAAAGTTCAGAAGTAAAGCAACAATAATATGATGTCTCTCAAAACACTAGCCTTCACCCTCCATGTTTAAAAGTCTCGTAGGCCGTAATGGTCACTTTAATCATTCCTAATCTATATTTCCTCCTTTTTGTTGTCTTGGATTTTCCGTTTTGTAAGAGTTATGTTATGTGCTTGTGTTGTAATTTATGTCTCTTCATGTGTGAAAGTATAATATAGTTCACCATTCGATCCTCTCAAGTAAAGATGTTGTGTTATCAAATTTAGTGTATGGTGGGAACGACATCATATTATAGGAGCAGATGAGCTATGTGATTAGTTCAATTAAATGAGAAAATAAATAACGTAAATGTTGCCAAGTGGGTTATATATAAATAACCATCTTTCTATCGACAATGTTAACAACGAGTGTCTCAATTCTTCGTTTAGGTTATTTCATGTGCATAATAGTATTACTCACTTTACTATAAATTAGTTTGAAGTTTGTGATGTGTTAATATTTGATTAATCATTTAGTATGTGATCTAATAGGAGCACTAATTACTTGATTTAATCTAATCATGGGGCCATCTGATGAAGATACAAAAGGCTCAAACGTGATTTGTAAGTCTTTTGAGTGTCACTTTCTAAAGTGTCATAATTGATCTCCTTTTGCCTTCTTTACGAATTTCATAATTTATCTGATAAAAGAATTTATTAATGTCAATATATGTCATCAGACCGTCCAACCATAGAACAATAAAGCTTTCCCTATTGATTTTTTATTTATTTCACATTTGTAGTTTTCGGGGGTATTTAGTTGTCGGCATACATGCTACTAATGCTAGTGATGCTACGCCGTTCTTGAATGCATGAAGAGTCAACTTCTTCTATGGGGCAATAAAAACAACTCTAGCATAATACACTATTATTTACCAGCGATGTCTTCAAATTTAGTTAAAATTGAGGTGATGTGAAGGATATGTCATAGGTTCAAATCCCCCATCCCATTCTTTGTACTTTATACTGCCTTCGTGGCTCCAATGGATATAAAATAAAAAATAATACACTATTATTAAAATTTTACTTAAGATCAAATATCAACTGTATAATGATATTTAGAGTTTTATATTTATACTTCAAATTTTAGATAGTAATCTGACTACCTTTGCAATAATTATACGTAACCTTAGATTATCTTTTTTTTAAAGAAAATATAAATAAATGGCGATGAATGTTATAACAGAAAATTTTCTAATAATAGATATATGTGAATCTCTATTACAAGAAAATAGAATTTCTTTAAAATGATTTATACATTGACTCTAATTAGTGTAAAGCTAATGAGTAATGTATGGTTTAATTTGATAGTTTCATAGTTTGATGTAAGATGAAATATGAAACTAGTTTTATGTAGTTGACAACTTTTATATGGTTGATTAATTATATACCGAAGTGAAATGCGAATGAGCGTTAAGTAGTATATAATTTTACATAATCATGTCATTTGCCTCGTAAATTTTAATTTGAAATTAGGTATTATAGTTTGTACGCTTTTACATTAGCTTTTTGCATACCGATTTTTTTTTTCAGTATTTACTTCGCTAAATAACAAATTTATTCTCTATAATCTATACTGATATATTAAAAAGCATTCCTATGAACGTATATGTGACACGTGTCACCATCCCTCATTCAAGAACATTCCATCCACGTCTTTCTCATATAAAAAAAAAAAAAAAAAAAGCATTGTTAACGTGAAAATTCAAACCCACAACCTCAAGTATGAAAGAAACAGATCCAACCATCATTATTAGGCATATTATTAATATATATCCTTTGTATATATTTACGGTGGCATAGCTGATAAGTTACCTTGTATGTAGCTTAGTGGCCTATCTTTCTGAGTGGGCTTTAACCTATTAGGTTTGTATATATTGAGGGAAGCCGTAAGGCATGACTAAGAAAATACAGAAGAGAATTGTTCTCCTTCCATGATTCTTGACTTTGGCATGGTATCGGAGCAGGTTTGATTACGAAATTAAACAAATTATTATTATTTTTTTTCTCTTTCCTTGTGATCTTTGATTATCATCTGCAATGGGCGACAACGGCAAGGGTGTAGATCCTTCTTCTCCGTACTATTTACATCCTTCCTCGAACACAGATCGAATTATATCCCCTGTGGTTTTACGTGGGAATAATTACAACGAATGGGCTCGATCGGTCCGTAATGCTTTCAAAGCAAACAACAAACTTGGGTTTATTGATGGCTCGATTTAGCCACCCAAGTCAACTGAATCTACGATGTATTCTTCATGGGTGCAGGTGAATTCTATGCTAGGGGCATGGTTACATAACACACTTGATGCATCCATACGTTCTTCTGTCCCTATTACTGATGATGTTAGGGATATGTGGGAGGATATTAGGGAACGTTTCTCGATTAGAAACAGACCTCGAATTCACGAATTAACGTGTCAATTGACTCATCTTGAACAAGGAGGCGAGTCGGTGGTCGACTACAATGGGAAAATACGAATGATTTGGGATGAATTAGCTTGCTATACAGCCCCTGCGTGTACTTGTAGCTGCAAGTGTGGTGCGAAAACGGCTTTGGTGAAGGAACGAGAGGATCAGAAAGTTCACCAATTTTTAATTGGTCTAGACTCCACTATCCATGGCACGGTTCGATCTCAAATTTTGATGCAAGAACCCTTTCCACCATTGAACACGGCCTTTTCCAAGGCCTTGACTGAGGAACGACATCATTCTATTGTTCGCCATGGTGACAAGAAGACCGAGGCCGTGGGTTTTGCGGCACCAGGCACTGCTCGTGGGCGTGCCGCAGCTTCTGCCAAGGAGGGTGATAAGCCTCGCTTTACTGGCACGTGTTCTCATTGCGGTAAAGTGGGACACGACAAAGATAATCAAGCTTTCCGCCTTTTGGGATTTCTTGATTGGTGGTATTCTGAAAATAGGGCAGCAGCTAAGGGAGGCACCAAGTCCACTCGTGGTGGCAAAGGTGCTGGACGTGGCCGTGGGAATGTGGCTAATGCTGTTGGCCATCCCTCTAGCAAAGACATCGTAACAACAGATTGGCGACTCTGATCGTAATGGGGTGCAACTCTCGGATGCACAGTGGCAACAAGTTTTGGGTATGCTAAAATCTTCACACACCAATGACGCTACTGCAAAACATGATGGTAAGTATAAGTCCACTCAATGGATTATTGACACTGGTCGAATCATATGACCGGGAATATAAATTTATTCGAAAGTTTGTACGATGTCTCTCCGTCTCCGGTTGGGTTACCAAATGGCAACCAAACAACAAACGATTAAGGAAGGCACAGTTGTCTTGAGTGATGGTTTGATTTTGAAGGATGTGTGATACGTTCCTGATTTGAATGTTAATCTTATTTCCGTTTCACAATTGCTTGCTGCTTTGACTTATTTTATCACAGTAACTGATAAGCTATGTATCATACCGGACCGTAATTCGAGGACTCTGATTGGAGCAGGTGAACAATGTGACGGAGTATATTGGTTCAAGTCAGAGAAGCGGATTCAAGCTAATCAAACTACTGTGGTTGGGCAGCAAGAATTGTGGCATCGACGTCTTGGCCATCCTTCCCGAAAAGTGGTGTCTCTTTTGCCTTTTATTTGTCAACATAACGCTCATAGTGCGAGCAATGACTTTTGTGATTCTAAGGAACCTTGTGGTATTTGTTTAATAGCTCATCAAACTAGAAGTGTTTTTCCGATTAGTGCAAGTAAAACAGTTGATTTATTTGACATGATTCATTGTGACATTTGGGGTGACTATAAAGTTGCTTCTAGTTGTGGTGCTTATTACTTTCTCACAATTGTTGATGATTTTTCAAGAGCCGTTTGGGTGTATTTGATGAGTGCTAAGAGTGAGGTTGGCCAAATAATAAAAGATTTTTGTTTAATGGTGCAAACTCAATTTAATAAACGGGTTAAAATTTTACGGAGTGACAATGGGAATGAATTTACCTGTTTACGACGTTTCTATGCTGAGAATGGGATGTTACATCAAACATCATGTGTTGATACCCCTCAACAAAATGGTCGGGTAGAACGTAAGCATCAACATGTCCTTAATGTGGCTCGAGCTCTACGTTTTCAAACTAATCTACCTTTGAGTTTTTGGGGTGAATGTGTCTTGACGGCTGTTTATGTGATTAATAGAACTCCTTCTCGTGTGTTAAATGGCAAGTCTCCGTATGAAATGTTGTTTGGAAAATCCCCAAATTACTCTCTTATACGTGTTTCTGGAAGCTTGTGTTATGCTAATTACCGTCCAAGAGTGAAAGATAAATTTGGTCCTCGCTCTCGAAAATGTATATTTGTCGGATATCCATTTGGGCAAAAGGGTTGGAGACTTTATGACTTGGAGAGGAAGGTCTATTTCGTGTCTCGTGATGTTATTTTTGTGGAAAATAATTTTCCATTTGACAATATGGATGAACATATGAAAATTGATGGCGTTAATATAAATGAGTTATTTCACCGACAACCGCAACTTGTTGATGATGGGAATGATAGTGATATTGGAGTTAGGGGTAGTTCTGCGATGGGTGATGAAGTTAGGGGGAGTGATGAGGGTCCTGAGGTAGTGGAGGAAGGCCACCAGCAGCCTCCACGGCCTTCCCGTGGCACGTCTGCACCAGCCACGACCCCCCCGTGGCCAACCCAGCAACAACAAGACAAGGAGCAACAAGCTCTACAACATGGGTGTGGCGCTGCTGTACCAGCCACAACCCACCCGCGGCATCCCCAAAGTACTGTTCAAAGCACTCTACAACCTCACATTGATGAACCACTTGGTAAAGGACATCGTATACGAATTCCATCAACTCGATTAAAAGGCTTCATCACCAACACGATCCAAACCAATACTCCCGTCACTATCACTAGTTCATCTCCTCCAAAGCGGTCCTCAAGTACACCTTTTCCTATAGCTTATTTTGTTAACTGTGATAAATTTTCTGTGAAACGTAGGCAATTTTTGGCAGCGGTGTCCACTTGGGTTGAACCAAAATCCTTCTCTGAAGCGGTCAAACACCCAGAATGGCGTAATGCCATGAAAGAGGAACTCGACGCTCTCGAACGACAAGGCACATGGACATTGGAATCCTTACCTCCGGGGAAGGTTGCTCTTGGTAGTATGTGGGTGTACAAGGCTAAGCTCAAGCAAGACGGGTCTCTTGAGCGCTTGAAGGGGCGCCTTGTTGTCTTTGGCAATCGCCAATTGCCTGGTATTGACTTTAATGAAACATTTGCACCTGTTGCCAAAATGGTGACAGTTTGCATGTTTTTAGCTGTTGCTATTGCTCGAAATTGGGAACTTCATCAAATGGATGTGCACAATGCCTTTCTACATGGAGACTTGGAGGAAGAGGTATTTATGAAACTCCCCCTGGCTATGCACCATCAGGTTCAGAGGGTAAGGTATGTCGCCTTAGAAAAGCTTTATATGGTCTTAGGCAAGCCCCTCGTCAATGGTTTGCCAAATTATCTTCCGCACTAAAGATGTTTGGTTTTAAACAGTCAACTGCAGATTACTCATTGTTTTGCTACACTAAAGGGGATGTGTCATTATATGTTCTTGTATATGTGGATGATCTTATCATTGCCGGTTCAGGTCATGATGTTGTACTAAAATTTAAGGCATATCTGCGTGATTGTTTTCATATGAAGGATCTAGGGGTCCTTAAGTTCTTTCTTGGCATTGAGGTGGCTCGTGGTCCTGATGGCTTATTTTTGAGTCAAAGAAAGTATGTCTTGGATATCATCACTGAGGCCGGTTTGTTAGGGTCTAAGCCTATTTCTACTCCAATGGAGCAAAATCATCAATTGGCTCATGTTGAGGGGGAGTTATTTTCAGAACCTGAGAAGTATAGGCGACTTGTTGGAAGGTTAGTCTATTTGACAATTACTCGACCTGAGCTTTCCTATTCGGTGCATGTGTTGGGCCAGTTTATGTCTTCTCCTATGGTACACCATTGGGAGGCAGCTCTTCGTGTCCTTAGATATCTCAAAGGGTGTCCCGGGCAAGGGATTTTGTTACGACGTGAGTACAACTTACAGATATATGGTTTTTGTGATAGTGATTGGGCAAGTTGTCCTATGACCCGACGATCTCTAACTGGTTATTTTGTGCTTCTTGGGTCCTCTCCGGTGTCTTGGAAGACAAAGAAGCAACCCACTGTTTCTCGCTCTTCCGCTGAAGCAGAATATCGTTCAATGGCTACAACTACTTGTGAGTTAAAGTGGTTGAAGTCTATTTTATTTTGTCTTGGTGTACGACATGATCAACCTATGCGATTGTATTGTGATAGTCAGGCGGCATTACATATTGCAGCAAATCCAGTGTTCCATGAACGTACGAAGCACATTGAGGTGGATTGCCACGTCCTACATCCGAACGGGTGATCAGTTAGCGGATATTTTTACAAAGGCTCTCGGTAAATCGCAATTTTTAATACTTCTTCGCAAGTTGGGCATTCGAGATCTTCATGCTCCAACTTGAGGGGGAGTATTAGGCATATTATTAATATATATCCTTTGTATATATTTACGGTGGCATAGCTGATAAGTTACCTTGTATGTAGCTTAGTGGCCTATCTTTCTGAGTGGGCTTTAACCTATTAGGTTTGTATATATTGAGGGCAGCCGTAAGGCATGACTAAGAAAACACATAAGAGAATTGTTCTCCTTCCATGATTCTTGACTTTGGCAATCATTGCTTATTTAATCAAAATTAATGATGATATATGAATGGAAAACTTTTGAAATCCATATAATGAATGAGATGACTTTTTTAAATGAGTTTGAGATGACTTATTTAAATACTACTAAATTGTAGCACAGAGAAACCCCGGGTAATCGCCCGGGCTTAAACACTAGTTGATTATAAAAAACGCGTAATTATAGACTCTACATATACTAAGTGCTTGTTTGTGTCAATAAAACACGGGAAGTAAAAGTTTCTAGAAAGCATCTGAGAATTTTTATTTCATAAAATGGAGGAAATTGTTTACCTAATCCCCTTCTACATGAGTACGCCTTCAATTCTTATGACATTATTTTGCTTTCTAATGATCAACCAAATAACTTTGTTCATATGGAGAGAACAACTCCATTACTTACCATTGTCGATGAAAAAGAACCATAAAGTACACGAAACCACTTGGTTTTATAACAGTAGTATAATTTGTTAAGCTATAACAATCACTTTTCTGATTAGTGTCACTTATTGATCAATTACTATCCAGACATTATTCTTCCAGTTTCAATTACGATTGCACCTATGATGTCGAAAACAATTTTCCATGCATATTAGCAATCTGGGGCAATACGCCGAAGTCCGGGATCGACACTAGTTACTCCTATGATCCTATCTACTTCCTCTGTTAATTTTAGTTGCAAAAATTTCTATTTATTGGTGTTTTTATTTAGATGCAATATTTACTTTCTTGGTAAAGGTTTTAGGGCAATTTGACAATTTTATCCTCACTTTAACTACACCACATGCAAAAAAATATGGGCAATTGGGTCAAATTTTACTCTCTCTCCTCTTTGCTTAATATTTGTGCAAAAAGGCATTTGTTGCAACTAATAAAAACAGAGGTAGTATTAAATATTTTACGCAATGGAGTATCACCTTATAAACTACTCCCCTCCGTTTCTTTTTAGTTTACTCACTTTATTTTGGGGAAGAAGTGAGAACCAAGGACGAAAAAAAGTATGGGAGAGAACCGAAAAGTCGAGAAAAATAAACTAAAAAGTATGTTATATTAAAAAGTGGAAAAAGAGGAGAAAGTAGATGAAGCATGTTAGCAAGAATACAAAAAACAACAATGTGTAGATGAAAAAGAAACAGACCAAAAAAGTGTGTAGAATCTGGGAGAATAGGTTGTGACTTTTAAAAGTTACTATTACACTTAGTTCAAGACCTTCTTATAATCTTATTGTTACTTAAAACAGTACATAGCATCGAAGCCTAACATCAAATCACTATATAGCTTGAAAATACTACTAATTTGGAGGATTTAGAAGAAAGCGATAATTCATTTTAGCCACTATACTAAAAAGTGAAATCCTAGAATGTCCTCTTATATCTCTGTAAAATGTAAAGGTATTTATACATTCATTTGCAAACCTTTTCCTACTCAAGATTCTCACCAAAAAAGTTGGCTCAGCATGATAAATTAAAGTTAGCTCAAACAGGAAAATTTTAATGCATTCTTAACGGTCATGCACAAATATGGCACTTTTCAAAGATAAGATTTCACAAAAAAGCAATGCACTGGACCAATTATTTTTTATCAAAAGACTAAACACAAGCTAATTTTTCATTTTTACCCAAAGATCAAACTAAAAGGCTGCTTTTACAAATGCAAGCATCTTCTACATAACGATTCCTTTGTTTGGAATTCAATCTTACTCCTCATCCTTATTATCATTTGCGCTAATCAGTAATTTTTAATTATCTCTAGTTGAAAGCTAACAAATAAGCAATTTAGTAGAGGACATTTATGCGCTAATAGCTAATTTTTTTATAATTATGTCGTATGCGCCACTTAATTACTTTGTTCGACTCTTTTAACATTTTATTCTCAATTACAAATAGGTTGAAATTGTAACTTTCTGAGTTTTATGAAGTGAGATTTAGATATTAGCATTCGCCGAGGTGATGTTCAACGTTAATTAGCTTTAACGTTTAGGATAGTACGTAATTTACACCAACTCCCAAATTCGGCTATTTTGAAGTAGTGTTTACACAAAAGGAGTATATCAACTAGGTTTTGAGGACAATTATTTTTTTTTCTATCTATTTGACTATCAAGGAGCTAGTTGATATGAAAACCTTCATTAACAAATATTTTCTATAGCAAGTAGCAATAAGATTGACAACTACAACAACTACTCCTTCCGTTTCATTTTAATTTACTCACTTCACTTAGGGGGAAAACCAAGGAGAAAGTGCAAAAGTATGAGAGAGAAACTTAAATGGTGGAGAGATAAATTGAAAGGGAGGGAGATAAATTAAAAAGTGGGTCAAAATATTAAAAAGTGGATGACATGGGTGGAAAAAGAAGATAAAGTAGATGTGACATGTTACCAAAAATATAAAAAGCAACAGTGTGTAGATTAAAAAGAAACCGACCAAAAAGGAAATTGTGTAGATTAAAAAGAAACGGAGGGAGTATTATTTGTCGAACAAACTTAAAGAAGACGAATATAACATGATTCATGATTGTTTATTTTTTTTTTCCATCATTTGTGTTTTATATTGTATATAGAGTTCGAAATGCACGTCCAAGCAAATAGTTCCTTGCTACACAATTACGTTCAAATATAGAATGAATTATGAGGTGATGTGGTTCCTTCGCCTTCAAGATTTAACCAAAGGAACATCATACCTCTAAAATAGATTGATCTATAATTTATATCCTATGAATCATGATTGACAATTATCTAAAAATGAGCATAGTGGAGACTTCATGATGCCAAAGTTATAACGGTGTAGGATAAATATGGTGATCAATCAATACCATCCAGGAAAAACAACCTTGGGTTAAGACTCACATGCATGAAGCAAAGCAGAATCATAATGGGCGATCATTATTTACTGGCTTAATTAACTTAATCATTCTTGAATCTTGATCTATTAGTTGAGTCCGCAATGTCTTTTCCTTATATTTTTATTAACGAGTCATACATACGTGCGTGCCCTTAAATTTTTTAGAATTACTCGTCATAGTTGGTACTGAGATCTTATAGTATAGTGTGTGTTCAGAGTTCATTATTATTAAATCATGAATAATTGTTATTTGGGAGTATAACATTACTATAAGCATACACCTTGCTGTCTTTAAAGAGAATCCAACGGAGAGGGCCGTTCCTGAATATTATTGGGCCCGGGGCAATATATGAAAAAAGGGCCCCTAATGCATTAGAAATTTAATAAAATATGTACGTTTATAGGATAAAATAAAACTAATTGAGAATTGACTAATTCATGTTTACCAGCAACTGTTTCTTTAAAAAAAAAAGAGAACTTTTTCATTTTTATATGATTAATATATATTCAATACTCCCTCTGTCCTAAAAAGATTTGAACACTTGTTACGTTGTTTAAGCCTTTAAGGTGATAAGTTGTAATGTGGTTATCAATGTTATTTTTATTAAAAAAATAGATGTGATAGGAGTTGGTAGGTATCTTTTATTGAAAAAGAGAGAAATCACATAATAATAGTAGGACCATGCCAAAAATAAAAGTGTTCATGACTGAAATGGAACAGATGAAAAAACAAAAGTGTTCAGACTATTGTAGGGCGGATTGAGTAATCCGTAATAAACTAGATAAATTAATAACTGGACAAATAAAATTGGAATATCGAAATATAGAATACACTCTATCACCCAACGCCTAAAATGAATATTAGAATAAGTATAGACTTTAGGTTGTATACATCATTTACATTCAAGAAACAAAAGTTAGAATGCCAAAACAAAAGTGAGAATGCCATGTTTAGTAATCGAACCCGCAAAGAAGGCGTGCACATTGAACTTCCCACAACAACAACTACGGAGCTACCATCTTTGCCAACCTACATGTATGTATCCCTAACGCTCAATTAAATACTTAATGAGTTTCAGTTTTATGGGCCCTGGGCGGGCGCCCCGCCTGCCTCGCCCCAGGGCCGGCCCTGCCAACGGACTTAATATGTTTTTTTTTATCTATATGAGCCACGAATGCAGTACAAAGAAGGGGAAGGGGGATTCGAACCTGTGACCTATTGTTCACAGCACCTCAATCTTAACCACTAGGCCAAGACATCCTCAGTTAACGGACTTAATATGTTAAAAAAAGAAATGTTATATGTAGCCCTAAAGTGCTAATACATTTCTTGAAATAGTTTTATTGAAAGAATTAATAACACAATCACACGTCGATCAATATAACTAATGTTTATTTATTGCTTAATATTTACATTTTTAATATTTCCATTTCCCAATTTTTTATGTTTTGTACTTTCCTAACAATTAAATAATTTTTTTTATTACTTTTCCCTTTAAAAAAAATTAAGGTTTCCCCACATCTTTTAATGCTAAAAGGGTCAAAAAATACACCAAACAAGATTGTAAGGGACATCTCCTAAAAACTAGTGAAAACAACAACGTAACAAGTAAAAAAAAAAAAAGCAATATAACGCCATAAAATTTTCAAATACTCAAAGTGAGTACATTAAGTCGTTTGACTCGTCCCCCCTCCCCTCTCTTTTTTTCACTCTCAAACCCTAGCTTCCCCTACCCCTTTTTCATTAATTTGGCGCTATCATGGATGATTTCATCCATGGTAAGTCCCTTTTCCCCTTTTATTTTCAGTTTTTAGTTCATTTTCTTGCTTTGTTCAATAAATTAGTCTCTCTTTATGATATTTTTTCAAACCCTGTTATGGGGTTTTTAGTCTTTGTTTTGGAGATCTCCTTCTCCCCTATGGGAGTTGTGAGTATGGTTTTTTTGTTTTTAGGTATGAGAAATTGTTCTCATTGGTTGAAGTTCGAGACTCAACATGAAGATATTGGAATCTCGGATGCGGTCAACATGGCTCGATCAAGAATGCTCTTTCCAAACTATGTCAGAATGATAGACTTACTCATCAATAGCTGCTTGATTCAGCAAATACAAGGGGGCTGCGCTGTATTGTTCGATCTGGTTCATTGTAGTTTCTTCGAAGACGAATTTGATTTAGCCTTTTCTAATTATATCTTGTTTTTCTTTAATACCTATTGTAGATGTCGCTTGACCTTCAATTAATGAAATTTCTCTTTTAAAAAAAAAAAGGTAAAAAAAAGCATAGGGAGTACATATAAGCCTTAAATATATTTCTTAAAATAGTATTATTGAAAAAATTAATGACACAATCACACGTCAATTAATATAACTAATGCTTATTTATTGCTTAATATTTACATTTTTAATATTTTCATTTCCCAATTTTTTTATTATGTTTTGTACTTTCCTAACAATTAAATAATTTATTTTTACTACTTTTCCCATTAAAAAAAATGAAGGTTTCCCCACATCTTTTAATGCTAAAAGGGTCAAAAAGTACACCAAACAAGATTGAAAGGGACATCTTCTAAAAACTAGTAAAAACAACAATATAACAAGTAAAAAAAAAGCAGAGGGAGTACAAGATTGTCAAAGTAAAATTTGTGAACAGTGTTAAAAGTCAAAATGATAAAACTAAAAAAAATGGAGGAAGCATAATTTAGATAAAATCAATATAATATGGAAAAGGGTGTAAGCTAGAAAGAAACAAAACCCAACTCTTTAACATATCTTCCTTGCAATTGAACACTAGTAATTATCTAATTGATTAATAAACTCTGTCAAAAAGAATTAATTAATAAAGTGAATTATTGCTTATGGAATACTCACAATATTATAAACATACATGATACTGTCATACTACTACAAAGCAATGTGAGGACATGATTAATTCATTAGTACTCCAATATCAAACATTAATGGAAGATCAGAATGTGAAAAGCACAATACATTGATTCAGGTACCAAAAACCCTTGTCCCAATACTCTGATACCATACCAATTACCATGCACCTCCCAAGGCATTAAAACACCAATTTTAGCAATTAGCAAAGCCGTACAAATCCAGCGACTTCTTCTCGTCGTCTTGGGTATATTTTTGTTTTGAATTGTCATTTGTCAGTCAACTTTTTACTACGTATACGACGTCGGTAATTGCATGGAAAACTACGCACACAGACACAGTAGTATATTCTACTATTGATTTATACTAGTGTCGGTGGATTCATGCTGCTTCTGTTTACCCCATTTTACTTCACCTCTTTTCAGTTTATTTTTTTTATTTAAACTTATCTAAACTTATTAAAATTTATCTGGATTTATCAAACCTTATTTTGTGGGTGTGTCAAACTCAAACCTCAATTTTGATGAACTTAACTTATTAATTCTTCTTAGACCTTATAAGACCTTATCTAAATAGGGACTGAAAATAAAATGAACAAATTTGACTCATACTAGTTCATGTTTCTCATTTTTCATGGAATTAAGGAAATGTGGAACATATGAGGATTTGTGTTTAATGTTGTACTTGAAACTAAAAAGTAAATGGTTTTTCCTATTTTTTTTTAACAAAAAAACAAACAACATTAATTAAGGACTTTTGGGTAAATTGTACTGATTGTTTCAACTAATAAAATTAACTTAAAATTTAAAAAATAATCAATAGGTAGAAAGATCGATTTGATAAGGGACATTTTTGTAGGATACCAAAAAAGTAAAACGATAATTTTATTATGAGTCGGAGGGAATTTTTTTTGCCGTGTGCACGGTGAACATCTCCTCTTCAGTTAGCTTAATTATTTAATTAAACTGGCTTAGTGATTTTTAATATTGTATTACATGTAAACTTGACACGAAATCTTAATCTAAATTTTGTTGAGCTGAATTTATTATAACTTATCAAAACTTATTTTCATAATTTAATACTAATAAAAGTCATTTGAACACATCTAAACTAATCTCAATTATATTTATTTTACCTACAATCTATTTTTAATGTAGTTCTATCATCACAAAGTTTGTCAAGATGTTTTTCTTGTTACATATTTATTTCTTTTAAGCCCTCAATCAGAGTGGTTGATTATTTAGTCAAATATTTATTTATAAATTTGTGAAGTATATAAACTCGTAGAAGTATATATGATAAGTGTTGCATGAAAAGACATTAACTTTATTTTAATTCTTTTCATATGAAATTAGAAGAAAATTTTCATTCAACATACATTTTTAAGATCTTACCAGATCAAAAAAGGTTCACTACAATATATTCCTGTATTAGCATTTTTTATCACCATTTTTTCCATCAATCTCCACAGTTTTTCATTTATCGTCCCGTTATTTCCCAATCATCTCTATTTTATTATGTAGGAATATAGTAGACCAGAATATTAATACTAGTTAGCTATACTAATTATATTACTCCTTCCGTCCCATAATATAGTGCTCACATTCCTTTTTTGGTGTCCCAAAATGTTGTGCCTATTTTCTTTTTTGTCAATTTGTTTGGACTAAATTATCCTTAATTTCTACACAAACTTTCCAAAATACCCCTACTTTTCTCTCAAAACATGTGACCCCATTTATTGTTTTACACCATTCCATGGAACATTTATTGTCTTTTGATTTTGTTTAAAGGAAAAAGAAAATAAATAACTAGTTTCAATATAAAAGTATCAAAAAACACTTCATTAAATTTTTTTTTTTGAAAATCCTACCACTCATTCCATTTTCCTTAATTCCCGTGAAAAATGAGAAGTAAGCACTATATTATGGGACGGAGGGAGTATAAAAAATACATATTTATGTCATCATATTGCACATGGTCCACATAAATTAATCTCTCTTTGTATCTAGGGATGGCAATTACCCATGGGTGAGTGGATTATCCATCCACCCGCCCCGAATAAATGGGTGAAAACCCGCGGTGGAGCGGATGACTGGCGGGTGATGGATGGATCGGGTCGGATGTGGATGACTTTTTTTTGACCCATCACCCGATCCATCACCCGCTCCATCCATCCACCCGTTTATATATATATATATATATATAGAGTTGGGATCATGTGAGAATAGAGAATTATATGAGAATACCTAATTATATGAGAATAGCTTACAACCTTTAGATTACACAAATCGGACGGCTGAGATTAGCCCAAGAGGTAATAGCATAAACCATCTCTTCCAACCTCAATCTCGCGGCAACGTGGTAATTCAAAGCATTGGATGAAAAAAACAACGGCTTACAAATGAGGAAAATTCAAAAAATCAGAACTTTCATCATCAATTGATTGCAGAGAAGCATTTTAACCTTTGTCGTTGATCGAATTCATCCATCAATTATTTGTTCAATTCATCAATTCATACAACCTTGTTTTTCAATCATCAGGTACGAAAATCAGAAAACTAACCCAAAATTTTGTTTGCTGCAATTAAATTATAAACCTAGTTTATAGACATCATTATTTGCTGCAATTGAAGTATAAACCTAGTTCATGGAATTTGATTTTTTTCAATATTGATGTACTTGTGTTCTATACTGAATTCATGAATTCTTAATTATAAGCTATGTTTTTCACTTCTTTTAATCGATAATTTGGTCTTTTAAAGACTAATACTTGATGTTGATTGAATATTACTAGAATTTCTGTTCATACTCTTCTTTTTCTCTCTTTTAATCGATAATTTAGTAATTTGCTTAGTTTGAGGTCAGATTTTGTATCTTTTGTTCTGTTCTTGAAGAATTCAATGCGTGGTTCGTGTTTTTGGTGGATTCATTTATTATTTAGGTTATCAGGCACTATCTTTTCACTTGACATTTCAGTTTGTGATTTGAAGAATTTGATCCACTATCTTTTGTGTTACGTTTGTGTAGTGTTGTGGTTGTGTAGTGTTGTGGAAATTTTGTTCTAAGTATGTTGCTTTTGAAGAATTTGATCATCTTTGTGTAATGGGTACAATCAAATGAGTCGGGTTCATCGTATGTTCACTACATGTACATCGGTGCTACACTACATGTACATCGGTGCTATAATGACTAATGTTAGAAATTATTAAGGTTCTTATCATCTCATTTGGAGTGTACGTACATAACATGTACTGAGAATGCTTGAGAAATCTATGTCATTGGATCTGCAAAGGGTATATAATCGAAGCCCCGGGGTTTCTACTGTCAAAAAACGTGGTTCTGGGAATGCTAGTAGTATAGGAAACTTGGGTGAAAGAGGAGGCAAGTTGAATGGCACTTCAGACTGTACTTTGTCACAGAATAGCAATGCTAATGGGAAATTGCCTCAGAATGGTGAATCTGAGGGTACCTCTAATGGCAATTTCGTAACGAAGGTCAAAAAGAAAAAGAAATCTCATGATCATAAAAAATAGGTCTAGTGGTCCTGAGTCCTGACTTGCTCCGACATTTGAAGAGAGATGACTCTCATTCCTCTTTACATGATGATTCAGTGACAAAGAAAGCTAGAAAAAATCGTAAGAAAAAAAAAAGTACCAAATTTAGCACTCAAGCTGAGCTATGTTATGTACATCAGTGCTACACTACAAGTACATTGTAAAGACACTACATGTACATCAGTGCTACACTACAAGTACATTATATTTTCCCTTTCTTTAGTCAATTACGTTCTCATATAAAGACACTACCACCGATCTGGACTCAAAAAACTGATTTATTCTTAGCTATGGGTGATGAGATTCTACAATTATTTTTTCCGTCGCACCCAACCATATAAGAGAGGGAGTTCGAAAAAAAGAGAGAAAGAGTGTCGAAGAAACAAAATGCATAATGTTAGTATCAAAAGAGGGGTCTAGACTCTACACAACGTAATAGTATTGCATAATGGAATTTATTAGTGTTGTATGGCAAATTAGCGATGTTGATATTGATTAATTTCTAGCCACATTCCTTAATCTACACACTCTTTTGGTTTCTAGCATTTAGTGTACAATACAACTCGTGTACATCAAATCTTTGCCATATATACATCGTTGGTAACCTATAAGTACATCATATCTCTTATAAATATAGAAGTTGGGTTTTGGTCAATATCATACACAAACATGAAATGTTATTTATGCATACCTAATTTATTCTCGTGATTCTCTAAATTAAGTTGTTTATTATGTCTTTCAATTAATTATTGTGTTCCTTTTCCAGGATGAATTTCAAGATTTCATGGAAACTCAACCTACGATTATGGAAGACCCTAATCAACATACTCCAACAACACAAGTAGCGAGGTGAATTATTGGCTTTCTCCTATGTGAGAATAAAAATTTCAATCATGAATGTTTATCAAATTTCAAATCAAAGATTTTTTCAACTGAGTTTGATGGTAATAGTGTTCATATTTTCATGATGAATTAGTTGGTTAGATACTATTTCACTTGGTTAAAATTTTGTTTTGCTATATTTTTGTGCATACATAATGCGTAAGATGAAACTACTGTTTGCATTTGAAGCAACTATATGCATTCTTGTCTACTGTTTTGCATAAGTTAAGCTTAATTCATATATGATATATGCTTCCTTTTCAGCTCCAACTGCTCCAGTACATAGTTCTTTCAATACCACTACATGGGTTACTCCTAGAGCACGCCCTTTTGTTACCCCGGGAGGAACAAGGGAGTGGATGCCTTTGTGCTCTAATGAGTTAATACCTGTGTTAGGCATGAAGTTTGATACTTTGGAAGAAGGGATTAAATTCTATGATGCTTATGCTCTACATTGTGGCTTCAACACTCGAAAGTCGACGACTAACAAGAACAAAAGTGGTGTTGTTGCAATAAAATATTGCCTATGCAATAAGGCGGGTTTTAAAGAGAAGCGTAAGGCAAATAATGAGGATAAGCCTAAACAAAAGGAGGGTGAAAAAGCGGCTACTAGAAGGAGATTGGTGACGAGAGTGGGGTGTAAAGCTCGAGTTAGTTATGAAGATTAGCGAAGAAGGGGGATATTTTGTGAAAAACTTCTATGAGGGACACACCCACCCTCTTTACACACCGAGTTGTAGGAAATTCCAAAAGCAAGGTAGGAAAATGACAATTTTGCACAAGAAGTTCATAGTTGACAATTCAAAGTTGAATATTGGGCCAACAAAAAGTTTTAGGATCTTAAAAGAGAATGTTGGTGGATATGACAATATCGGAGCTTCAAAGCAAGATTTCAAGAACTTCTCAAGAGATCTAAAAGCATATATTGATGGCTCGATGCTCAAATGTTTGTGGACAACTTTAAAATGAAAAAGTTGTTTTGGGGTGCCTTCTTTTATGACTTTGAGGTAGATGATGAGCGAGTGTCTTACTATGGCTTTTTGGGCGGATCCCATTTGTAGGAAAAACTATGCTTTGTTCGGGGATATGGTCTCCTTTGATACCACTTATGAGACTAATCGGTACAATATGGTCTTTGGGCCTTTTACTGGTGTCGATCACCATAAAAGATGTATCACATTTGGTGCTGGTTTTACTGCCAAGGAGGACATAAGCTCCTTTGAGTGGTTGTTTACCACTTTCTTGAAGGCAATGGGAAATAATGAACCCACTTGTTTGATAACGGACCAAGATCCAGCGATGAAAGTTGCAGTGAAGAAAGTTTTTAAAGAAACAGAGCACCGGTTTTGCATGTGGCATATTATGGAGAAGGTGCCTCAGAAAATGGACAAAAATCTTTTGAGTGATACAGACTTCCATGAAAAGTTACGGTTATGTGTGTGGGACCTAGGGTTGGAGCCTTTAGAATTTGAAGAAAAATGGAAAAAAGCCGATTCTTTGAGTTTAAGTTGGAAACACATGGGTGGTCGATCGACTTGTATGAGATAAGACATCTGTGGATCCCCGCTTATTTTAGAGATTTATTCTTGGGTGGGATCATGAAGACAACTTCGAGGTCCGAAAGTGAAAATCACTTCTTCACCTCCTTTACTAATCCCCATGTTACTCTTGTAGAGTTCTACATGCGCTTCGAAACTGCAATGGATTCGCAAAGACACTCACAAGGAGAATTTGACAATGACTCAAAGAACAAATTTCCAGAATGCAAGACACCGTTGCTCATTGAGAAGCATGCTTCAGAGGTATTTACACACTCCATATTTTATCAAGTTCAAGAGGAGGTGTATAGTGCTTGTTTTTCTTGTGGGATTGTAGAGTTCAGAATAGAAAATGACTTAGATATGGCCAAGATTAATGAGGTGAATCGTAAAAGAACTTTTGATGTGGTGTTTAATAACACCAATTATGAAACAAATTGTTCATGCAAGATGTTTCAGAGACATGGCTTACCTTGTAGGCACATGGTTTGGGTATGGAAGGCAAAGAACCTAGCTATGATTCCCGAGAAATATGTTCTTAATAGATGGACTACAATGGCAACAAAAAAGCCAATATTTGACTTGGAAGGCAACATTCTAGACCAATGCACAAGAATGGTGGATAGGAAGAAAGTTTTGAATGAGTTATGGTCAGAAATCTACAATTGTGTAAGTGTGGCTGAGCAGAATGAAGAAGATCTTGCTGAACTTGTTAAAAACCTTCGGGCCTTGAGATTGGACATGGAAGCCAAAAGGAGTGCAAACAACACTCGTAGCAAAACACAAGACATAGAGCTCCTAATTGGATCAGTGGCGCCTAGTGAAATAACCATCAAACCCCCTAAGATATCATGTAACAAGGGTAGTGGCACTAGAAGTGGAAAAAGGATAAAGGGAGAGAGGGAGAAGGCAATTGAGCAATATCAAAAGAAAAAGAGGCTATGCAGCGGATGTGGAGAGCTTGGATACCATGACCTTCGAAATTGCCCGTCAAAGTAACCTTCATGATCTAAGGTAACTGGAAACTCATTTGATCTATTCTGATTTATTGGTGTTTGTTCTGTTTACTGGTCCTTTGAATGCTAATTTTTTCTTTTTCTATACTGCTATTGCCTCTTTAACTGATGTCTATATACTTTGTCAAATATACTATATGTACATTGCTACTCTTCTACACATACATCACTAATATACTATATGTACATTGCTACTCTTCTACACATACATCACTGATACACTATATGTACATTGCTACTATTTAAGTACATCAGTGCACTAAATGATAACCTTAGTTACAGAGCACTAAATGTGATCAAGACAGAATTGCAGCATAATCATCTTCATGGCATTGATGAAGATATTGTCGCTATGCAGTCTTCTCACCAACTTGAAGCGGCTGTCAAACCTATGCAAAAGAAAGGAAAAAAAAGATCAGAACTCTGAAAGCATAAGAGAGAATGCAGAGAATATAATACATTTGAATTGAAATTGAAGGCATGGAGGAAATAGTGGCAGTTTTTTAGAGTTTATTTGAGGAAGAACTGGTCCATTCTTCCACCACTATTTGTTGAGAAATTGACTCCTCTCTAGCCATGCCTAAAACAAACACCGATAAATCAGAATAGAAATGAGTATAATTGAGAATTTAGAAAAATGTTTGGGGTCGGGCTGCTATTGGCCTTGATGGAAGATCCTCCCATGCTTAAGTTGGTTGTTTTTTTTATTTTGATTTGCGTGAGTATATTGTGCCGTCCGATTTTAGGGAAAATTGTGGAGCTTATTGTTATCTTTTAATCTGTTCACTCAATTGTACTTAGTTGCCGTGAGTTGGTCAATCTTATTGTGTTTTAGATCAAGGGTATAACCACATTGCAATGGCAACTATATGAACAGATCTCTTTGTGGTTGTGCGGGTGTCAATGCTTCATCTGTTTCCCTTACCCTAGGTGGGAGTCTTATTAGATGCATTGGGTTAGTGGTATTTGCAGGATAAGGTGGAAACTGGTTGAAGTTATGGATATTTGGGAATTGGTAAAAAAAATTATGGGTTTTATGTTATAAAGGAAGAAGATAGAATAGATTCGGATTGTATGTGTGCATTACGATTTACGAACTTGTATGCTTCGGACTGGGTAGAAATTCTTGATAGTGATGTGGATTTCATAAGCATGTCTCAGTCATTAAACATTGTAGTTGGTATAAGTTACTCAATAAGACGAGTAAAGGATCGAATTGAGTGTAGCTAATTGGATAGTTTTGGGGCCATAATGTTGGTTCACCTGATAGACTGTTGGTTTTACTGTTTCTCCTTTTTTTTATGGACATCTAGCTGTTTGACCTGAAGAACTACAAAAGAGTTGGAAGTGAGTCATCAATCATTGTGTTAGTGCTTTATCTTGTTTTCTCTTTGCTTTGCATGGTTGCTTACTAGAGCTACTTCCTGTTCTAAGTAATTTGGCTATTGTGGCTTTCATGCTCAGCATGTCTATGAAGGAACTGATGGAGTGCAAGCATCCTACTGCCTGGAGTGAGTTTGAAAAGGGATTGATTATTGAGGTAAATAATTGACTCCTCTCTAGCCATGCCTAAAACCCACCTTCCTCAATCTCAAAGAACTGTGTTTTTCTTTTTGTGTTTTTATTTTCTTCTTTTCTTTGGTTTTACAGTTGCTTGAAATGGATGACGTGGAGAAGTGGAAGGCCAAGCTCTTTTCTTGATGCGTATTGATTTTTACAGTTGCTATGCAGCATGCAACTACAATCAGAATAAATTTTGCTTTTATTAAAATGCAACTGCATTTTATATATAGGCTACAAAGATAGTATAATTCAAATTTTGTCACATGTCTCTATTACCAACTTACCGTGTTGTCGTTGAAATTTTGGTGTTTCCCTATGGTGAACATTGGCTATACAGATAGAACCTTGATTTGGTTAGTTATGGAGTATTTCTTTAGTGATTATATGTAATACAAAATTTACTAATTAATTATTGTATTCATAGTTGGTTTTTCTCAATCTATTAGCAAAATATTATACTACAACACTGTACTGCGGTAGATAGGGCGACACCTTATCTTTGCTTATGAATGTTTAATAGCTATCGATGCTCTGTAGTTCATATTGAAATTCTTTCAGATCTGGTGCGTGTTGAAATTCTTCCTGATCTTGTTTTGGGCTACCTCCCCGGCTCCTCATTTTTTCCGCCTTGGTAAACATCTCTGAGGATATGCGCTTGTATTCATGGTTTTGTTATCGTCAGCTGCAAAAAGCTAGGAATTATTGCTCTGGGATACGAGCGATATAAGCTGTGTGTAGTGTACTCTGATATGTTTTTGTAATTTTGCTATCTTGCTTCAGTGCTGGAATTCAGTTTGATTGCTGATAAAATATGAAGTATAATATACAGTTTGGTAATGCATGAAGGATCACTTCAGTTCAGGGTGTCTAATTGACATTAAGAAAAGAAGTTGAATATTACAATATTTAAATATCCTATTATCTGACAACTACTTGGCTTTTTGAAGATGAAATTTGAAAATTTTTTGATTGATTTTTTTGCCTGTTGCAAAGCAAGATTTTGTTTCTAACAAGCTATGCGTTGTAGCAAGCTCTACTTTCTACTTGTTTAATGAGCCTTCCAAGACTGATGGCTTGAAAGTACATCACGGATAGCTTGAAAGTACATCAAGGATAGCTTGAAAGTACATCACTACAATGACAAGGAAATTTTAGTCCGGAATCATATTTAATACTATAAGCATGAACAGCATAATATATCTTACATTGACAAATTGTGTGATGGCACTTCATGCACGACTAAAATTCTCAAAAAAAGTTTACACATGACCGAATCTAAACTTGTAAAAGTCTACATCTCTTTCTTTATTTACAAAATATATGGCAAAATTCTCTGAAATACAATTTTTTCAAAGTCGCTTGCTCATTTCATCGCCTTAGCATTCTTCACAATAACTTGTTTGACCACGTTCGAGTCATCCTTCAAGATTTCACAACAATACTTGGCTCTCAAAGTTTTCAGAAAATGAGCCTAAAAATGAACATATATTTATTAGCTTTACAATCAAATATAACTAGAAAAAAGAACCTAAAAGAAAATTTCTTACATCGTTTCTTAAGTTAGTATCCCATGAAGAAGTTCCTTGCGCCATATACGTTTCCAAGTACCTCATTGCATGCACACCACTATCAACTTCATCATGCTCATTTGATTTCCACTGCATTTTGATTAGCTTTAGGTCGAAATTCAATACCTTTCTGGGTCTTGGGTCTCCACTTGACTCCAAAAAGTTAGAAAATGCCTTAGCCTACAAATGCACATTATTAATGGTATTATAAACTATGTTCATAAAATATAACAAAGTAGTTGAGATGAATTAATATAACTAAATTACCAATATGGTCGCGTAGCCACCATAATTTTCATTTAATAGTCCATTAAGCATCCTTTGGTCAATAATATCAATCTTTGAATGCTTGAAATTCAAACATAAAACTACATAACAACCACTCTGAAGAATAGGACAAAAGACCTGCAATAAGAGAAGAAGTTCAAATAAGGGGATAATAAATGAAAAGAATGAAATCTAACTTTACAAATAAGAGGGAGGAGTTAAGAGATCGGTATTCTAATTTACTATCAACAGTCACCAAAGAGATCCCAGGAATTATTAGAGCACCTCATTTCAGGAGATGTGATAGCACACTCGACTCTATACCTGAGTAATCAACGATGTTTTCATTCGGGTCCTTTAATCCATTCAATTTTTCATTAACTCACCAGCACAACCAGTGATGTACTTTTAACTCACCAGTGATGTACTTCAAAGTCACCAGTGATGTACTTTTGAGCTATTGTTCATACGAATACACTAGATGGCTATTCCCTTAGGGAGATGAGTAATATTTTAGCTTACCCAATATTTTGTAACTCCAAGAGTACTGTACAGTTGCTTAAAGCTACTGGAGATGAATTCAAGTTCCGTCAACTTCTGTCTTTCAGATTTCAAGGCAACTAAGAGGAATATCTCACTAGGAGAAAACTATAGCAGGAATAGTAATTGGTGGTAAGCGATGACAAAATCTTGTAGCCATATCATATGGGAGAAAGTCCCTAGACATTGCATCTTCAAGATAGTAGATTAAATTTTCAATTTGCAGATTTAGGGCTATACCATACAAAGCAATAAATGTTACTTGAATGTGAATGGATGTTGTTACTGGTTTGGGTCATTTGAGTATACTTCTGAAGTGATTGTTTCTTTTGACATGGCTACTGATGAATTTAAAGAGATTCATGTTCCTGATTATGCACAGCCAAGTTCTAAGTGTTTAGGAATATATGATGATTGTCTTGCATTTTTATCACTTCATGAAAGTGAGAAAAATCTTGAAAATATGGACTTGGAATGAGGGGTCTTGGACCAAAAAAGCAACTGTGGGACTGTTTCCTGATGTTAGGGGTCCTATTGGTCATTGGAAAGATAATAGACTCATATTACAATGTGAAGATGGTAAGCTAGTCATACTTGATCGAGGTTCGCAAGAAGTACCGGATCTTGCATTTTAGAATGATAGGTGGTGTGAAGGAGTTTTTGCGTACATGGAAAGTTTGGTTTCGAAGAAAGATAAGACCGAGTCGGGTCGGGCGAGAGGAAGTTGAAGCATAAGATAACCAAGCTCACTCTTTCCTCATTTAGTTTGCTACTTTGCACTTGCTGTCAGGAGAAACACTACTAAAGCAAAGCAAAGCAGCTCCTCTCTGTCTCTCCCTCTTCTCTCTCTCTCTCTCCTTCTCTTGTTCATGTTTCTCATTAACCTGTTCTTGTCTTTAATTGGGTAAACCAGATCATACCCAATTCACAGAACAAACATTTTCAAAGTTAGTCATTTATTTTGTGCAGAGACCATTTAATTTATCTGCTTCTAAGATTGATCCAAACTTCTAAGTCACACAGAGATCTAGTAAGTAATAAAGCATCAATTTTTCATCAACTTCATGGAGTCACCAAGCAGATATAGAAGCACAAGTTTACTAAGATCTCTACATTCATCATGTTCCTCTTTATTAGTATTATTACTAATCATTCTACTTTCAGGTAATTAGCTAATACTGCTAACCCCGAAAATTATGTAGCACGGAAACAGTTGGAGTTTCGCTAAGAAGGAAATCCCATGTCCTTAATTATCCGGACATGGGAAACCTCATGATGAATGGAATAAAAGTACATCACTGTCCACTGATGGAATAAAAGTACATCATCTATTAAAAATATTTACTTTAAAAATGATACACACATTAAACTCTCATGTAGTCAAAAATTAGGACTCGATGATAAGTACATCAAATTAGGCTAAAAAAGAACTAATTACTTACAAGATCGACATCTGACATATCTCCATACTCGGAGCAGTTGAGCATGTTCAACAATCTCTTATGGAACTCAAGCTCACATTGTAGCACCGGTTTTTTCCGTCCAAGAAGTTCTTGAGTCAAGTTAACCTATAAATTAAATATAAATATAATTAAATCATTATCTAGACTTAGAACAAACTTAGATATTTAATTGATTAGAAACTTACACAAGCTGTAGGAGGGATAAAGAATCTCTTTGGGGACCCCAACCCACGACCTGATTCCTTTCGATTTAAAAGCAATGACCATATATCAATGATACCAGTGTCCACATAGTCTTCCAAAAGTGATGAGAAAAGATGGCGTTCACCTTGGAATCCTTTGTAATGATACAATACTTCACCGAAGACACATGATTTAAAAAAAAAAGAATGACAATGAATTGAAATTTGTAATGTTTAGATCAAACAATAAACTAGACAAAAGAAGTAACATCATCATCTTACTTTCTATCTCCGAATGTCATAACATATTTGCAGATTTGCTTCTCACTTATAGTCAACTTCTTCAACACGTCAACATATCGATCATAGTATGGAGATCTATATTGCAAAGGCGGAGTTCTTTGGCTTCCTTAGAGGACGTTGTCTCTTATTTTCGACTTTTCCCTCTAATTCCGTATCAAAATGCACAACTTTGTTCTTCCCCTTTTTGTTGCTTAGTCGACCTTCTAAAGCAACAACTATGGGTCTCTCGGACTCAATCTCAGGTGCATCAAACTCAGGTGCAGGGGATGAAATTAGATTATTACTTTGAGGAGCCCGAACAAACGGTGAAAGTTCAAGTCCAAGGTCAAAACTAGGAACATCCAGTTGTTGTGGAGTATCACAAATCTCATTTGGAATGTTCGTTTCCTTCCTAGTTTCTTGTTGATTATGTGTTCCACAAGTCTCTTGATAAGCATTCACAAGGGCATCAATTGCTTCCAGAACTCCGGGTTGATCAAAGAAAGCATCAAACTCTTCTGAATTGGAATTACCATTAAGATTGGAAACGGAAGCCTCTGCTTCCGGTTGATGTTGTTGATTCTCTGAAAATTTAGTGAACATGTCAACAGCGGTGCTTTGTATTTTCTTTATACATTCACTACCCGGGTATTGTTTCTGAACCATGGACAGAACTTGCCCAAATTGAACAAAGTTTGTAGCTAAATTCTTTGTAACACATGAAAGGGTATCAATCAAATCCTGTAATAAAGACAATTCAACAAGGATATCAGTGCATATTCAAATCCTGTGTAAGAAAGAAAGTTAGTTTGCTTAGCTCTAAATTGGGATTGTACTTCTTGTCATGAATAATCACGAGGAACATTGTTGTAAATACATGACTTACACATAGATGGATGATTTGACATAAGACATGGCAGTACAACTTTTGGATGCATGTGAATTGTGATGAGAGTGTGATTGACTTTGATAGCAAAAATGTGCCAACAGTTACACAGGAGATCAAATTTGTTCCCATATACTGCAGAATTCAATTAAAGAAAGCTCTAATCAGCGGCTTTTAATCTTATTTAATGCCAGGTATCAGTACTTCTTCCTGATGGTGTGTTTAAGAAAATCGAACTATCCGGGCGGGAAGCACCGAGTGTTATCGGTCTACGGTATGGAATAAGATGTTCAGACCTAATTATCAAGGTGGTTTTGGGACATTTAGAGAATTTTGAAATGCAAGTTCCATTGAGAAAATACAACACAGTTCAAACAGAAGTGGGCACACTCTTACTACATTAAGGGTGATAATTTATAGGATTTGGCTCACCAATCCTAAGCATCATGGGGTGTTTAAAGGTGTACATCAGATTAGAAAACTGTTTGAGCATATAGATAGTTTCAGGTGAGAGAAATGTTAGAGCATACTAGATTTGTAGTGTTCAACTTTTATACTATAAAGATCTTACTAATTTGATTCCTGAGGTGACTAATGCGGATTGGATGAGGTCAATGTGGTCTCTTTGGCTACACCAGGAAGTTAGCTTGCAGTACGGCCAAGGAGCATGATATTCTTTTTTCATAAGTACATGTTATACATGTTAGACTAAGATATCTCAAGCTAAGTATAGGTGCACTAGTTAAAAATACCTCTGTAGATTTTTGTGATGAATCTCCTTGATCATTTGTTGTAGAATGGACTGGTACAACCTCGTTAATAATTATATCGGCATCACTTTTGATTCGTATAGGAGGCAAAATCCTTCCAAACCCAAAATTTCCGGCCTTTATCTCTGCCTTACATCTTTCTTCTACAGCCTTAGCCTTCCAACAACATAGAACCGGAGCCTTCCTTTCAATTTGCGATCCTATAAATTCCACCCTATCCAAGTAGAATAACTATTGAACAATAAAAATGAATTAGTAATGATAAAAACAGAGAAATAATCACAAAACAACATGTACATCAGATTTATACAATATATACATCAGATTTCTACAATATGTACATCATATTTCTACTACATATACATCACCAATACTGCTTATTTCAAATATATATATACACCTTCTATATACAGCTTCTTGGGAAAAAGCATGATCTAAAAGCATAAATTATACAATAGGGTATATCAAAGTGTCATTACCGTGAGAAATAATAAAGAACCCGTGAAAAAACCACATGGATTTTTCTTCCAAATCAGGATTGCATCGATTAAACAATCAATTGTATACTGACACCAATCCATCTGACTTATTTCACTTGTGTGCATGAGTGAAAACAAAATCTTGTAGTTGCAAAATTGATTCTTATGGCCATGCAAACACGAGGAAACAACAAAAACCACAAAACTTCTCTTGAAATCATCTTCGGCCCCCAAAGTAAGAATCGTCTCCGGCATTTTTGTAGTTTTAGGGCATCCCTTCTCCAAACCCCATATACTCCTCCATTGTTCCAAAAGAATACTAAATTCTTCATTGTCATCATCCTTCATTGCTTCCTTCACAGCTTTAGGACCCATAGGAAGTCCAAGAGTCACTTGGACATCTTCTCGGTCAATCGTGATCTTCCCATCTCGTACATATAATGTACGACTATATGGGTCAAAGTTCTCAATAAGCCAAAGACTTAGCTTGTTGTTTAGAGCCCCAAAGCCCAGATCAAGAAAAACACCAAATCCGATATCTTTTACAGCTTGTCTTTGTTCAGAACTCATATCTTCAATCATAGAATGAAGTCCAGATGGAGACATACGACTTCCAAACTTACGAACAGAATTTTTTCTTTCAACTTCCTCCATTGAAATATGATACACAAAACTAAACCTGGTGAAAATCATATAAACAAATTATATAAACTCATAACCAATATGCAACAAGTGAAATCTTTGTGTACCCTACGTAAAATATTTTCCTTTTTGCATTGATGAACAACTAGCAAAACATGTACAGAATAGATGACAATATAACTAAAGAAGTAATGAAGAGATAAAACTCCACAAGGTACTATTTGGACTTTGGAGAGAAGAGAGGTACAACTTGGAGGAGGGGGAGGCTAGTACAAACAAACAAACAAATGAAAAAAAAAAAAAAAAAAAAAGGAGAGATCATGTCCGGAGGATAAGCTCTAGGTGCCGAACGGCTTAAGTAAAATGTAGTGCAGATTATAATCACCGTAATATTACTCCAAAGTTTAGCATGTAACCAGTAAGTTGAAGCACCAATTTGATATGGAGCTAGACAGGGTGAGTTTATTTATATCATTGCTAAAGATACAACTGTCTCCGTTCGACAATTTATGTAAAGTTTTGTACCAGTGAAAGAGTAATAGAAAATGCAAACTTAATTGGTTGGACTTTTATGTATCACAACTGAGAAACTGAAAAACTGAACAAGGCAATTGTAATCTGAGAACTGAATCAATGAATTTATAAATACATAGCGAGAAACGCCCTACTTAATGATGCGAGAAGGGCGAAAAAAGTTATATACACCGTGTGTCTCGTGTCTCTGTAATGCGTGGGTATCAATAAGATAACACAAAACCAACAAAATTAGAACAATCAACAAGTGAAACAAATCATTATTTGCTGTACTTCATCTTGTTCAATTAGCACTTAAGTTTGGAAGTTTGTTTGAAGAAATTTCTTCAGTGCAAGAAATGGTAAGAGTAGGAACACGTATCTCTTCTTGTCGGCTTGTTCTCCCAAATTAAACTCGGGATGTCCCTTTTGGAACTACTTGCTGATTTTTTGTGATAATCTTCTTTGCATTAGAGAGTATAGAAGGGAGATGGATTGCCTTAAATGCAAACAAAACCGTGCAAGAGAAGGAGATTGACAAGATGGTCAATTTTGGGAGGAATTTAGATTTAGCAAAGACTCGGGAAGCTATTCGGCTTTTTCTCGGGGACTGCGCAAAGGGATATATGTCTAATGGAGCTCGAAAATGACCCGCTTAATCAAGGCTCTCACATGGATTTAGCAAAGACAGGGTGAGTTTATTTATCTCTTTCTTTCCCCTCGCTCTTTTTATATGAGATGCCAAAAGACAATGTTAAGGCTACTGGACACGGGAAGTATTAGAGAGCAAACATCTGAGCATTTCAGTGGATATAATTTTGGAAAACTATAGTGTTTGAAGGTTTCAACAGGTACAAAGCTTTCCCAGCAGGGTGAGAAACCAAAAACTGAAAGATCAGTGCAGGGAACACACCCGACACGCACAAGTTACTGCATGGAAAGACATTGCTCGCCTAAATAAAGATAGTTTTTCGTAGCACAAATTGGAAATATTAGAACCCTTTAATGAGAATTTATAGCAATAATACTTTTACTAAAACAAGCCTTTATTCAATTATCCACACACAACCAAAGCATTATTTGTTCTACGAGTTCATACTAAAGATCTACTTTCTAATCAACAACCGCCTCAACTATTTCAGCTTTTCGTCTATCTTTGTGATCGGATCCACCTCTACACTAATGATAAACAAAAGAATTTTCCAAGTAACAAGTGCCTAGTAAGAAGGTTGAACTCGACTTTTTTCTTTCTCGTCCCTTTCTAAGTTCCAATGCATAATTTTTATGCACGGTCGTGTCTCCTAGAGCTAAAATATGATCCACCAAGAGCATAGGAACTTTAACAATTCTTTTTAGCTAAAATATAACTAATGGTGGCTAAAAATACATCACCACTAGCTTAAAAGTACATCAAGAGTGGATTAAAAGTACATCATTGTTTTATTACTCAAAAACAACAAACAAGCAAAGACTACATTTTATTACTCAAAAATGAAATCTAAATTCCTTCCGATTTTCATCCATGAAATCCAAGAACATTTCAAATTAATCCACTACATTTTATTACTCAACAATGAATTCAAGAAACGAAAATTTATTAGCAATAGGAACTACGGATCCTACATTAATTTAGAAAAATTGCATATTAACATCATATTATGAAAAACAAAAGACTAAAATCTCGACAACTAAAGCAAATAGGTAAAATGAGAATGACATTTTCCATAGCTTAATTTCAAAGTAACAACATCAAATTATCAAATTGAAATCCTAAAATTCGAGATGTAACTGAAAAATAGAGCCAAAAAAATCCGAAAAAATACCAGAATGAAATAAAATGACAACTAAAGCAAATAGGCAAAATGAGAATGACATTTTCCATAGCTTAATTTCAAAGTAACAAGATCAAATTATGAAAAAATCCGAGATGTAACTGAAAAATAGAGCCAAAAAATCGGAAAAATTTACCACTTTAAATCATTATTGAGCTTCAATGTAGAATTTGGAATCTTGTTCGAGCTTTAATTGAGGATAAATTGCTAGTTTTGGATGTTGTTGAAGCTTCAACAATGGACGAAAATGGCGAGCTTCAGTTGTTGGGTTGCACGAAGAAGATGCACGACATTTTGGGGATTCGGTGGTTTTTTTTTTTTGGGATTAATGAGCTACGGTAGGGTCGCCGCTTTCTTTTGCTAGATAAAATGTCAACCGTTAGATGAGACTAATCTAAAGGTAGAGATCTATTCTCATATAATTAAGTATTCTCATATAACTACAGTATTCTCACCTGAGCCCAAATCTATATATATATATATATATATATATATATATATATATATATATATATATATATATATATATAATATAATATAAAAAAAATTGTTTTAAATTTTTTACTGCCACTTACCATTTAAAGTAATAAAAAAAAAACTTATACAGTTGGCAGTTGATTAAGTTTTCAATATTAATTTTTTGAAAAAATTGTTAAATCTACAATTTAATTTTTTTTTTCGTATCACCCGTTTCCCACCCGCTCCACCCGTCCCACCCGCGGATGATGGGTGGAGCGGATATGGATGGAATTTTTCGCGGGTGATGGATGGTGTGGATGGAGTTTTGGGTCGCGGGTAATGGGGCGGATGATGCTCCACCCGATCCACCTCCGATCCATTGCCATCCCTATTTGTATCCATGTAGTCCTAAAATTTATTACGCTGAGTCCTACTTTAGTCATCCCCCGGCCCCCTAAATTGTCCCTAAACACACTCCACCTTATAGCTTAATGTCACTCCCTCTATTCTCTTTTGACCTCCAAAAGACTATAACGACACCACCAAATCACGAGCCATACAACCACTAAGTTAATTATCTCCCCTACCACGCAACCACCATCGTCGCCTTAGCACTGTTGTAAAAAAATGGCAACATCTGATGATTCTTTTCAAAGGCTAAGAGGAACGAAATAATTCAATCACGCCTTATGATTAGGCTCTAGACTAAATGGAATTTCATTTTATCCCACTTTACGGTTACGAAAAACTTCATTCCACCTACTTTAGGGGTGTGGGATGATTTTTCAATCTATTTGGTTTTTAAAATTTTGTTTATTAGATAACCAACTCATTGAATATGACACCAATGTGGGGTTAAAACATAGGAAAGGAAGTTAGTGCCTAGTGGTTCTAAGTTCGTTAGAAATGGTGGTTGTACGAGTTCATTAAAGATAGTGTCAATATGAGGACAAGCTTATTGGTGTTTTGTCGGAAAAGTGGGTCGAGTACTGGGAAATGAGGAGACTAAAGAGAATATAAATGAAGACAAGTAAGAGGATCGAATGAATTAAGGGTAGTTTAATCAATCTAAGAGCGATATGAAATAAAAGAACTACGATGTTGTAAAATTCACCTCTAGCCTGACTAAGGTTCTGTTTGGCAACACATTTAAGTCACCTTAAATAAGTAGGTATTAAAAGTTTAAGTCACCTAAAATAAATAGTCGTGTTTGGGGTAAGAGCTTAAATAAAATTTAAGCTCAAAAAATGACTGAAATTGAGTTGCTATCAAATATAGCTTCTCAATTTAAGGTGCTGAAATTTTCAGCTACCTTATCTGTTCAGCTCCTTTCAGCTACCTTATTTGTTTCAGCTCTATTTCAGCTTACGTTCCCAAACATAGCCTAATATATTTATTAACTAGGTTATCCGTGTAACCTATTCAGATAATTATTGTTATTTTAATATTTTGAGAAATTAAATGAACATATTCATGAGAAACGTATGGACATATAAAGTTCCTCATGATAATTTTGGCATATCTTCAGATATCTTATTCTTTTCAGATTTATCAATGTAATTTTTTGGGATTTTTCAGCCAAAAAAACTTAACGCTCTTTCTTTACTTTATGCATTTACACGGGGAAATACTACGACAGTAATGTCTCTCTTAGATTCTCTGGTGGAAAAACAGTAAGGATCAAAGCAAATTATCTCAAATTCAAAATGTCAACTTTATGTGAAATTTATTCATTAATCGTGTCAACCTATTTAATTAACCGCTGGTCTTGTAAGAGACCATCTAATTTAATTTAAAATCAGACAACGACCCAAGATCAATATTAAGAAGTAAACAGACGACCTTTTTCTGAATATAGTGATTAATTTTGAGCTAGTCTTGGGTGGACCTGGTCCACACTAATATTATTGTGGACCAAAGTCATCCATATGACATAGTGATCCTTCTTTTTCATATAGTAACCTTTTAAAATTCTTAAAGTTACACTAATCTATTATTATTATCTAACATGGTGTCAATTTTTTTTGATATAGTTACCACTTCTTACTTTAGTTTATCACAATCTACACCAACTCCTCTTTTATATATGTATTTTTGACACAGTAACCTTTTTTTTTCTTCATAAATCACATGTATTAGCATTAGGTCCACACTAATTTAGTGTGGACCAGGTCCATATAAGTTTTTTACGATTAATTTAATCTATTTAATGACCAAATTAATTTATTCAGTGACTAGTTTAATCCATTTAGTAACCACATTCTTTAATTAATTTAGGTACTAGTTTAATCCATTTAATGACTAGTTTAATCCATTTGGCAACACTGCCGAGTTATTATTTAGAATGGTCTGATATAGTTCGAGATTCAAAGGGAAACAAAGGAAGGAGAGTGAAGGGACAACTAGGTTGGTGGGGGATGTCTACTTGTCTAGTGATAATGTTAGGTTAAAGTGAGATGAAATGGACTTATTAGAAAAATATAAGATTGAGTTTATCTAATTGTATGTTAAAACTAACTGCCTATTCTTATAATTTGTATTAATTATACGAGTCGAAAATCCAACCCTAATTTACTTATTTGGGACTAAGATTCACAACCATAATTGAATTTCCATCAACCGAAAGCTAGAATGATTAATGCAAGATAAATTATGAACCACGGCATAATGATTACATCATTACTTGACCCAAGAGGGTAAAAAATGAAGAAAAGCAAACAAAACACAACCACCACCATTGTTCCACTCCTCCCAATTCCACTCTAATTTCCCTTCTCCTTCCTCCAAACCCCCAAAAACAGCATAATATTAGCTGGAACTGGAAGTAAAAAAAACACGAAAACAAAAACAAACCCAGTAAACTAAACCTAACAAACCAGCATATCCTCACCTTCTCCCCAAAGATTCATCCCTTCTCATTTTTAAACCTTTCTCTCTCCTCCCTCTTCTCCCCCACTTCTCTCTCTCTCCTCTAAACTAAGCTAACCAAATCACACATTACTTGAAGAAGAGAGAAAAAAAGAAAGAGAGTGTATGTCAGTGTGAGCAAGTAAGTGAAAAAAAAAGTGGAAAATTTCCACAATGCACACAACTTTCTCTCTCCTCTCCTTCTTCTTCCTCCTCCTCTTCTCATCAGACGGTCCATCACTCTCTTACAGTTCTCCTACATTCAATCTCAACCGTCGAATCCTTCATCAACCTTTCTTCCCTCTTGACTCTTCTCCTGCACCTTCTGATTCTCCTCCTACTCCTCAAACTCCTCAAACTCCTTCTTCAGACAAACAACCTTTTTTCCCATCTTACCCTTCTCCACCACCACCACCACCTACACCTTCTGCTTCACCTTTCGCTTCATTTCCTGCTAACATTTCTTCCCTTATTCTCCCTCATTCTCAATCTAAGCCTGTTTCTAAGAAGCTTATTGCTGTTACTGTTACGCTTTCTTTATCTGCTGTTGTTATTGCTGCTGTTGCGCTTTTCTTTTACTTCCGTGGTCGTCGTAGACGTCGATTAATTGATAATGATGTTAATAAGAGTTCGAGATCGGAGACGACTACGACTAGCTCTGTGCAACGAGGGTCTTTTAATAGTACAGCTGCTCTTCCTCCTCGCCCGCCTAAGTTGAGGAATCCGACTACTAATAGTTCGGAGTTTCTATACTTAGGTACACTTGTTGACTCCACTGCCATTACTGGGAGTAATGGCGGTGGAGTAGTGGGGAGAGGAAGAGCAGCTGATTCGGGTGGAGCTCGTAGGGGAGTTGGTCCTCGGAAAATGGACTCCCCTGAGCTCCACCCGTTGCCTCCCCTCAGCGGGAGGCAACAACAACAGCAGCCGCAATCGTCCCAGCACGAATATCAATATCATAATCACTATCAACAACAACACCATAATTATAATAGTCAGGGAAAGGGAGAAGAGGATCAAGAAGAGTTTTACTCACCTAGAGGTTCAGTGAGTGGGAGAGAGAGTGGATCGGATTCGAGAAGAGTGTTTGCTTCTGTTGTGCAAGCTCAAGTTCAAGCTGAGAAGCTCAACAATGGCGGAGGAGGGAACTCTGAAGATACATCATCATCGTCGTCTTCGTCCAATACTAATTCTCCTGCGCGATCAGCGTCGATTAGTATCTCACCTGCGGTGAGTGCGAGTTCGAAGAACAGGTCGTCAAACCCTAAGTCATCGCCGGATTTTATTGAACTGCAAGTGCAACAACCTCCGGTAACGTTATCATCGGCGCAATCGCCGGATATTACATTCTCGCCGCCATTGCCGGAGATGTCATTCTCACCGCCGTATTCTTCATCGTCTTCACCTGAGAGAGAGATGAAAGTGATCAAAGAAGAGGAGGAAGCAGAGGAATCGCCATTGTTGTCTAACAATTCGAGCTCGAGTCGAATGAATTCACCTCCACAGTCTCCGAAATTATCGCCGTTGAATGGAAAAATCGGGAAGATGTCGCCGGAGGAGAGAGAATGGGGAGTTTTAGGTCGGAAGCCGTGTTCTCCGGCACCAGCATCGCCATCGTTGTCAAATGGTTCGAGCACTCGAAGTCGTAAATCATCACTTGCTTCACTGAAATTACCAGCATTTTTAGGAGGAGGAAGGAGAAAGGAATCTCCAGAATCTACATCAGTGACGAATTCTCCAATCTCACCTCACTCTCTTCAATCTCCGATTTCTCCAATCTCATCAACTACTTCTCCATCACAGAGCTCGAGATCGTATTGCGCTTCGCCGTTGTCGAATGCTTCAGCAGCTCCAAGATCACAAAGTGCGTCTCCTCAGAATAATTCATGGTTGGCGAAGATCACAAGGTCTGCTCCTCCGCCTCCACCGCCGCCACCACCTCCACCTCAATTGAGGAGGTCTCAGAGTCCACCCCCGCCGCCTCCTCCGCCTATGAATAGACCGCCTGTAGCGGTGACAACGCCTCCCAAAGCGGTGGCGGTTGAGAAGCAAGGGGATGATTATCCAATGGAAGGTTCTGGAAGTGATGAAACAACACCTAAGCTGAAGTTGAAGCCATTGCATTGGGATAAAGTGAGGGCGAGTTCGGATAGGGAAATGGTGTGGGATCAGCTGAGATCAAGCTCTTTCAAGTAATTAATTTTCTGTTGCATTTGTTTATTGAATGGTTGTTTGATTGGTCTGTTTTAAATGTTAAATTGATGATGAACTAAGCGGGGGTTGTGTTTGCAGATTGAATGAGGAAATGATCGAGACATTGTTTGTAGTAAATACTCCTAATCCAAATCAGAAGGAAATGCATCGAAAGCCTGTTCAGCCATCGCCGTTGCAAGAGGATAGAGTACTTGATCCAAAGAAGGCTCAGAATATTGCCATATTGTTAAGGGCACTCCATGTGACCATGGAGGAAGTTTGTGAAGCTCTCTTAGAAGGTACTCTATAAAATACTGTACTTAACCTGTGTATGATTAATCATTGTGTTGTGCTATACTCGTGCGTAGTTGTGTATCAAGAGTTAGTTTTGAGATGAGTTTCATTCACTTGGAACTAGCTGCTGGTCGTGGAAAGTACCTTTTGTGTCCATTGTTGGAATGCTTTTTTGAAGCGAGCATTGGATTCTCTGAATATGTACTGAAAATTGAGAACCTTTGTTGGAGAAAGTTATTCAGCTAGACGTGGTTTGTTTGGGGTGAAAAAGTAGTACCAATAACGTTAAAGTTTGCAATTTTAGCTGGGACCAATCCCATATGCCATACGATGGATTCTGTTTTTGGGGTAATCAGTTGGATTTGATGTGCATTAAAGGAGAATTTATGGACTTTTGTCATGGTGGCTGATCTATTCCCTAAAATTCAGTTCTTTAAAGGTTAGATGCTGTGGGCACGAACATCTCGTTTTGTGGTCGATACAGGATACAAGTATGTGATGTCACTTGCAACATATCAGGATATGAATTTTATAGTGTTTGATTGTTACAGTAGATTTTGAGGTTCTATGCTCCATGCTTCCTGCTTCTTGTACAATGACTTAGTGAGGTTATATGCTGAAACAGGGAGAATAACTTGAGGGCAAGTTTAATTTGTATTGGTTGAATACCATGTAAACTTAAAGCAGAAGAGGTTTACATGCTGGGGCTGCTTGTCTTCCTGAAGAGAATTCACTCACAGACAGTAGTAACATCATTCCACGTTTTCTGATTTCATGAAGGGTTGAATTCTAGAATTCTGCCGTCTTGCAGTTTATTTTTTTGGGATCTTGCAGAATGCACTAATATTTCTCCTTGATTTTCATTTTGCACATCACTGCTGTAAATTATGCACTGTATCATATATGGAAAGCTCATGGGCCTTGTTGTGTGCAGGTAATGCAGAGACTCTCGGAACTGAGTTTCTGGAGAGTTTACTGAAGATGGCACCATCTAAGGAAGAAGAGCGCAAACTAAAGGATTATAAAGATGACTCCCCTGTCAAGCTTGGGCATGCTGAGAAGTTTTTGAAGGCCGTGACTGATATACCTTTCGCATTCAAAAGGGTGGAAGCAATGCTTTATATGACCAATTTTGAGTCTGAGGTTGAGTATCTAAAGAAGTCTTTTGGGACTCTTGAGGTAATTCTTCTATCTTGTTTGATTCCCTTACTGGAATTTAAACATTTTGTTATTTACTTGATCGATTTTTAGGATAGACAATGTAGGATGAGAGAGTATTGGGTGAGACCGTCTCTTACTAATTTATTGCGAAAAGTTAAATTTATCGCCCAAAAAAGCAAGAAGTTACCTGGTCTTACTATATGAGACTGTCTTGTATGACATTTTTACCATGTAGGATCAAGTGAGCTTCCAATTTGCCAATCTGTGTGTTTGTGATTGTGCGTGTGTTAGAGGGGGTAAGAGGGGAGGGAATGCCTTACAGAATTCCGTTACGTCATGACTTAGTAAATTAGTAATGGTTAGAAAGCTCAGTTTTCCTTTTTTCTCCCCATTTTCAGCACATCAACATTACTCAGATACCTCAGTGCTGAGGCCAGCTTAAAGGTGGTTGATGTGCATATAGTCATACCCATACACTAGTAGAGATGCTGCTTCTTTACACTTGATCCACGTAGCACCAATTGTTTGTTAAAGTAATTCATGATTATAACTTGTATAGAACGGTTATGGTAGCAAATGGGTCATGTTATTGATAGTCAACAATTTAGTAATTTTGGTGTCAACTATGCATTTGATTGCCTAGTCTTGTGCCTCTGGTGGCCTGTCCAAAATCTATGATGACCCTTTTATTACTGAGCGGCTGAGGCGTATAATGATCCATGTGCAATTGAGAGACAAGATTTACCAGAAAAAGAAGGTTTATAACATGATTCAACTGAACAAAAGTTTGGGACAGACAGAAATCTTGAGGCAGAGCTTTTTGTGGCTGAACCCTTTTGGAATAGAACTAGTAGCTATTGGATTAAGACAGGAAACACAGTGTTTAATGTTGCGACCTTTAAGCCGTCCTTGTCTTAGCCTACCGTTGGAGTGTGTTTCAACTTGTCAACTCATAGCTTTTACTTCATCTTTGTACAACAGGCAGCATGTGATGAGCTGCGGAGCAATAGAATGTTCCTAAAGCTTTTAGAAGCAGTCCTAAAAACAGGGAACCGCATGAATGTTGGTACAAACCGCGGTGATGCTCATGCCTTCAAGCTTGACACGTTGCTCAAGCTAGTTGATGTCAAAGGTGCCGATGGCAAAACCACTCTTTTGCACTTCGTCGTCCAGGAAATGATAAGGACCGAAGGGCAACGCCAAATCATTGCCAACAACGAAGCGTCAAATGATGAAGCCAAGTGCCGGAAGCTGGGATTGCAAGTTGTTTCTAGTCTTGGCTCCGAGCTCACCAGTGTCAAAAAAGCTGCTGCCATGGATTCCGATGTCCTCAGTAACGATGTTGCAAAGCTTACTTTAGGTCTTGCAAACATTGGGGAGGCTGCAAGATTAATTGAGCAAACACATTTGCATGAAAGCAGTATGTTTTCTGAATCACTCAGCAAGTTCATGAAAATGGCAGAAGAAGAAATCTGTAGAGTTCAAGCCCAAGAAAGTTTAGCTCTTTCTCTAGTAAAGGAGATAACAGAATACTTCCATGGTAACTCAGCGAAGGAAGAAGCTCATCCATTTAGAATCTTTTTGGTAGTGAGGGACTTCCTCGCGATACTAGATCGTGTTTGTAAGGAAGTTGGAATGATCAATGAACGAACGGTAGTCAGCTCCGCGCATAAATTTCCCGTACCTGTGAACCCAATGCTTCCAGTTCCAGTAAATCCATTCCTTCCCCAAGTTTTGCCCGGTTTTCCTGGTAGGAGGCAGTCTAGCTCATCTGATGATGGTTCACCATAGTGTTGGCGAGGTTAGCCTGATAGAGGCTTTGTAAAAAGAAACTGGCCTGCAGGGGATTTTTTTTATTAACATCTAATTATATGTAATTTTATATTTTTGTAATTATTATATATAAGTATAATTTTGAAAATTGTTTATGGTCTCATAGGAGGAGGAATTAGGAAATATGGCTACTTGACTGATAGTAATAATATAGTATGTTCTCAATCAATAATAATTCCTGGGCAGCTAAATCAATAAAGGAGCTTTTTTCAATTTATGTTTTAAAATTTAAAGTCACTGTTAATATGCACAATTTCTCAAACTTTACCCCAAATTTGTGCATATTACAGACTATAATATGAACAGAATCTCAAACTCCATCCGAAATTTGTAAAACTTAATTTTAGTGGGAGGAGGGAAATTCTATATCCAAAAAATTGTATGAAAATTTTCCCACTAAAGGATAAACCAATTTCTTATGTTTCTGGATGTGAAGTAAAATGGTGAAAGCTACTTTATAACCCACAATCTCTTATTTTATTCTTGATTTCACCTTTTCTTTTTCTAAAATAGATACTCATTTGATGTAAGTTTTCCCACTTCCCTTTCATGAAAGTAGTTTGTCAATAATTGTGGGCAGAAACAAACAATTCAAATAATTTGTCTAAATCTAGACAATTTTACTGCATTATTTTTTTTACAAGAGGACAAACAAAATAAATCTGAAAATTTGATATATCTTTCAACTCCCATTCTCTCATCAAGCACATGGGAAAGCCACCTTTGTTTCACATTGTAGACAAAATAATCCAGACTAGGAAAAGAGAGACAAACATGCACAACTTGGAAAACGGCATGGGTGGCATTAACTGCTTTAATGCAAAATTTTTGTCCCATAATTTCTACCATGGTCAAATAATATATAAAAGAAAAGCAAGAACAGAAAACAGCAAGTATTAAAAGTGGCTGTGTCATGTAACCACCATCAAAGTGCTCAACCCTAGAATGGAACATGCAGATGCAGTGTTCTCAGACAATGTCAATGACTCAATGTACAACTACCTTTTATTCTCAAATCTCATCAACCAACCACATTTTTGACTGGATTTACTACTCTTATACATGCTGTAAATGGTTGTTTTAATGAGACCTAACACAAACAACCACCCAATTGTAAAAATTTAACATGAGACCGACTAATCACATTTTTCAATTAATTTTGAGGTGAAATGTTGTACTATCGAGAAATGAATAATTACGTTATGTTATGGTGACTTTTCATGTTGTTACAGTCATGGCCTTTTCTCATTTATGAACTAGTGAAATTGTCTACCCAAGACCAGTTAATTTCACAAGTTAATATGAGACCATCTCACCTAAGACTTGCTCAATGCCAAGGTTTTTTAAGTTGAGCATTTAGTAATACAATTTCATCCTATCTAAACAATGATGTAGGGAGAGGTAAATAAACTAAAGATGATTTATAGGTCAACTTACTATGTAATTTCATAATTTAAATAGGTAAATATCAACGAATACATGCATAAGATTCTGAAGATACACTTATAAGAAGGGAACAACTCCTTTCGATTCCTGACACACATTAAAAAATTGGAAGAGTTGATCCATGATCATGTGCAACTTCATACAGCTGATACACTTGGTTAACTTATGAATAAATCAAAGGTATAGGAAAGTGGTTCTGTTATATTGTTTTTCCAGATACATCATACATGTGAATGATATCAGAGGCATCACATATTTTACAGTAAGACAAATCATTTTATGATGGCATACATAAACTTCTGTAGTCTGCCATATCCAGTTAGTAGTAGTGTTTCAATTGTTTTCACACTTGCTAACTTGCAAAGCCTTTGCATCCTTACGCTCTAAGATATGACGTGCTTCCTCTTCAGTGGCTACTACGACATTACGAATAATAACTTTGTTTTTCTCAGCCTTTGCTTCTGAACAAATGGTGAATGTGAAGTAGAATGTGTTGGACACCTGTTTTACAGATAGCAAAAATATGGCTTTAGCATGACATTGATGTACTTCATTTTGAGTTCATCCTAGGAGATGCAAGAGTGGAATGAGATCATTCTTCTACATGCAATGGAAAAAAGGCACGAGGTGTGCTTGCCCTCATGAACGCACCCAAGTTATTATTTGATTCGCATGGGAAGTATGACTTCTCGAGAATAGACAACTTTGAAGTTGTTGGGTTGACAAAAATAGAGGAAGAAAGTTGCATTTCTCGAGAAGTTCTACTCCCTGAGCAAGTGGAAATTCCAACATAAATTAACTTCTTGTAGTCGACCAAACAGTTTTTTGTACTTCTACTTCTGGGACTTGCAAGTTCCAATCAAAGTACCACTTAGTCTAATATTTGGTCATTAAACTATTCATATCCTTCCCTGTTTAATCTACCTATATGAGTAAGGGAAAATTATGCTATTAAAAGATTATGAATCTATAACTATATGGCTATATGAGGGAAGGGAATTTGTGTTATTTATAACAAATTGTGAAATGTGAAACTATTGACCGGTACACCCCCCCACCCCCCCACCCAACAAATGTAATAAGATTGTTTGCAAACAGTTAAATTTATCAAAATGGCTCTAGATCCCCAATTAGAATCAGGTGTGATCCACAATTCAAATCAATCGGTCCCTGACTCGTTATTCACTCCAGATGAGGGAATTCTAGTATATCTGTGCAAGTCAAGGCTTACCTCACTTGACCTGATCTCAGGCCTAGTAACATGAGCTTCAACCTCAACATTTATCAAAGGATGTTCTGGATCTTCCAGTTCTGTGTAAAGAACACACGATTTGAAACGCAAAAAGTCACCAACATCCACCTGCATGAAATAAAAATCAAATCAAAGAATTTGTTTAGTTATCTAAGGGGGAATTTCTCATGAAGAAGCATAACTAAGTCTACAAGTAAAAGTGACACTTATACAACTTGGCAATTACTAATGATAACGACCCATTGTTCGCACGTCTAGATGTTCATAAACTATGTAGCATGTCAAGTGGTCAACAAGTTAATATCCTCTTCGTAGCTCGCAGTCCCCAAAGAGAAACCTGATTCAAATTCTCTCAGTAGAATAACAGCTTTTTGACTGTTAGATTTAGAATTATTTGGAGGTCACAAAAAGAAGGAAAGCATTAGCCTTCCCGTGTTCCAAAATAACCATCTCACTTCCACAAGTACCATGAAGAACTAAAAGTGAAGATCTTAACTAATAGGTAAGTGTGAATTCTTTGGGACTTCCACAATGAAAGAGCCAGGCAATTCAAATACACAACCAGGAACATCTGAACAAAATGCAATATGACAAGATGATAAAGAAAAAGAAATTGCTTACAGGTTTTAAGAAGTCAACATGATCAACTTCTAGAAAGGAAGGTCTGACGCCAGCAAATGCATATGCTGTAGAGAAAGCAAGCTCAAATGCTCTGTGCATCAGAAACCCTCCAAAGATCCTACCGTGGATGTTTCTCTGCTGAGGCTGGCATATCAAAGAGTTTGCAAGACGGGTATCCCTCAAAAGAATGCTATTTCTATCCGCCAATGCTGGCATATCACAGAAGATGCGCCCCTCAGATAAAAGAGCTTCTAAATTATTTACTTCTCCATTGGCATGTTCCCTTGTGTTTTGCCCTCTTTTTCTTTTCCTAAATTTGCTTCTTGCTTCCGCATCGTCAAACAAAAGTTTTTCTATTTCAGTTTCAGGAGAGATCCTGTTGACTGGAGCAGCTTTTCGTGTCTTTGAGTCCCGGGCCACAAATATGAAGTTAGCTGTAAGAGCAACTGAATCTGAAGCAGGTTAGTGTTGAATCAAAAACCATGGAAATGTTACGGGAGATTATAGTAAGTGCAGGTGATCCCATGCTCGGGGAGTAGCAATATATCAACTCGCTATCGAGTCCTAATATATCTGGGCAAGGATGTAATTAATTTAATTTTTGGGTTAAGAATAACCTATAAGCAAGCAGAGATTCACATCAAAAAGAATTCCTCACAAAAATTTTACAGTTCGTTTTAAGGCACGAAAAGCAATGCAGTGAAGATTCCACAGCATCAATTTATCTTGGAGCCATTTTTTCATTCTTAAAGTGCATTCGGAAGCAATGATGAATAGATGCAAAATTTGTGTCAGTACCTTCAGTGGCCTGACTGACGTCCAGTTGAATCTCGATTGAGGACCAACCAACCCATATGACTGAGCCAGATATCCTCAAATCACTGTCTACGCTGATTGGCTTCTTCAAAACAATCCTGTCTACAGAAGCAGTGACGAGCAATAATGGTCTTGTAGTGTAGTCATCATCAGAACAATGCTGAACCAACAAAATGTGAAAAAAGTCAGAGAAGTTTTTTTTTTTCATTTGGGCTGGGGATAGGGTGGGGGTATTAACCATGATTCATTAAACAGAGGGCAATGGACAAATGCAAGATGAATGAGCTTCTCTCCATAAGAAACGTAATCTAACATAACAAAGTATTTCAGAAGAAGTCCCAACAACATTATTCATCAGTATTTTGAGACCCCAGAACATAAAGTACTACAATTAAAGTGCATAACATTCTTTCAACGACTGCTTCATGAGCAATCTTTGTTCACAGTTCAGTCATAACAACATCTTCTGTACAAGCTAATCACTTTAGAAGTTATATTCGCACACTGATTTGTCGATGTCGAGTTTAAGGAACATCTTGATACTTGATGAAGGAGTCCAACAAAAAGAATATATGAGCAGCTAAAGCCTAAAAGCCTGAAAACTGGAATTCTTTGTAGATAGGCATCAAATTCAAGAAAGTGGTGAAGCTGAGCAATACAGAACCCAAAATGAGTCCAATGAAACCAAAATTGAACGGACCCATGCTCATCAACATGATTTCAAATTTCGGTGCAACATCTCCTAATAGACCTCCCATAAGGTTTATCTATGCTAGAAGGGCAAGTAAGGGCAAAGAGGGAAACTAGTTTGATTCTCTGGTGTCATCATGCTGATGCTGTAAATATTTAATATAATAGTAAAATATCTCAGGAAGTTTGTTAGAATCTGTCAGAGTTGGTTATAGCCAAGGCAGTATAAATAATAGGGGGAGAAAGGAGAAATATATCCAGAAAATTGTTGAGAGAAAAATTCACTCAGGAGAGCTCCACATCCTCTCGAATGAGTGTGGGATGTATTTGATTTTCTGCTGAATTAATACATCAATTATCTGGCTACTTATTTTGTTCTTGATTTATTTGCTTGATAATCCTAACCTAGCAAACTTGGTATTAGAGCAAGTTCAGTTTAGAACTGAGAAAAAAAGGTGGGAGGTATCAACACCCAGAGAGGAAGCCAAGAGCGAAGAAAGCATACCCTAGATAGACCAATAAAGATGTTTAAACAAGACAAATCCCCTTTCACCTATCTCAGCTTTGGCTCATCATCTAAATAGACAATCTAAGAATATTGGCTTGGTTGACCTTTGCCAACCAACATCCTCATTATATGTAGGCTAATCAAAGGGTATTGTCATCCGCTTCAGCCAAACATAAATTAAATTTGAATAGGAAAATGCCATTCTTGTGCTTCTTCTTCCTTCAAGACATCTTGTAAGTTGTAAGGCCTTCCTACTTTGTCATCATAGAGTTTGACTCGACTGGATCCGTTTTGTCAAGATATCTTGATTGAAGTCACTTAAAATTGGGACAAAATAAGGTCCAAACTAAATAAGGATATGTAAGGAAAGTAATTACGCTAGAGTAAGTCCCTTTTTCCCATGCCTATTTCAAGTTTATGCTACTTTCGAGAAGAGATTAAAAAAACCTTCCGTATATGGAAAGATATATCCTCACATGTGGAAGCTTCCAGGAATTTAAATGAGACTGAACATAAATTAAGATTGACCACCATAAAAATGCATGAGAGACTTCTCAAGACAATGGTGAAAAATCTCAAAAACACATTTAGATAAGTTTTCCTATCTTATAGACATCTTTCCACAGCCCTTTGATTCACATAAACTATATATACATGACATTAAATCAATTTTGACTTGACCTAATTCCATTAAACTCGCGCTTGAGAGACTGACTGATGGTAAATTCTACTCAAAGTAGAAAGTGTACAAGAATCATACGGCATTAGCATCACGGATTACCCAAACCGATGAATGTGTAGGAGATCCTTCACAATTTGGTGGATAATCTTTAGTGTATTGTAGTTTGTTGTAGTTTGAATACCTCTCAAACTTGTAGTTGTGCCGGTCTATTTTCACCACATGGAACATAGATTATATTATACCTAGAAACGTTAATAGAGCACCTTTTTATAGGCCCGTAATATGCTACCACTAATATGTGAAAGAATTATCCTCAAATCTAACTATGGTAAGTGCTTGGCAGGACTCTAAATGAGACTAGACGGAACAATGATTATCCATACGAAAACCTACAAGCCATACCTGTATAATCCATTTCAAAACAAGCAGAAAATCCTGGAGAAGTCTCCCTCACGGGTCCCATATCGATAATATAACAGTTGACATCGTTCTTAAAATTGTCTTAGTGAATGCCATATCTTGAAGGCTATAACTTAAGCTTGATGAGCATTTAAGGATCAAAGGTAAAGCTTAATGGAAATAGGAAAGAGGCCACCTTATGTAGTCAATAGCCACTTGAATCAAGCATCATGAACTCAAGATAGATTGTTGCTGGCAAAGGCCTTCAGTCCTTTTTAGGTTACCCTTGGAAAGTTGTTAAAGAAAAACAAAAAATAAGAAAGTCTTCATAACACTCGACTCTCAAGCGAACTTTGAAGGGTTGTGACTTGTGAGGGTCTATATTGGGTTGCTATTCGTCACATGAACTATAAACAATACAGCTCAAAATCAGCTCTATAAAGCGTACTTGGAAGGTTATAAATAAAAGTATGAAGAAGCATCCTCAAGTCTTAAAGGCTAGCAATTGAAGATGAGACTAGACCCAAGATTAATTCAACATGATGTAATAGATTGGCCTAGGGAGAAGGGGCACTTTTGGTAATGCAATTTAGTATGTTATGAGTTAGCTTGAGGAATAAGGAAATAAGTTAGTTAGAGGAGAGAGTAGGGAAAGATCTTCTATAAAAAGAGGAGAGTAGGGAGAAGGAAAGCATGTTGAAAATTGGTAAAAGTGGTCGGTTAGATTAATTGGGAGAGTGCCATTCCTCTCGAAAGAGTGGCTAGGTTGTAATTGGTGATTTAATCATCTATTCAATCATATCTTCATTTGTTTCTTCCCTTAATCATCTTTCTCACTCCCATAATCTTCCGTTTCTTCCATAATCTACTGTTTTTGGTCTGTTGATGATGTTAGTTCATCACACATGACGAGAGCCAAAATAATTTCGGGAGATCTCTTTTGTGTATGAGTGGGATATCTCAACCATTCCAGTTTGGTAATCTTGGCTCCTGAGGTTGCTTCGAGTCTATATAAGCGATATGGACCATAAATGACATTGTACCCGAAAGAATGGCCTCCACTCATCCTAACATTGAAGATTATTGCTCACGTCAATGAGACATGTCTCCATAATTGGTTGCTTTTGCAAAGGCCGTTAACTAAGAACAAATAGGGTAAAAGATTATTATTTTTGGCAAATAAAAGATCTTTTATTTCCAAAACATGAAACGTTACAACCTAGCACCAGAACAAACAAAACCCAAGACACACAAAGATCCTAGAGAAGCAGCAGTATCCAGACCTTCCCACCTTCTAGGAAGGGTGAAAGGCAGAACTCTTTGTAGAAAATATAGTTCTGCAAAAACAGAAGATGGATAACAATGTGGGCCAAAAAGATTAATGTGATAAAGCAGCTGTGACGTGTTGGCGACTTAGAGGAGGAAATTTATATGGTACAACCTCCTGGTTTCGTAGTTCCAGGACAGGAACAAAAAGTGTGTAAGCTAAAGAAATCTTTGTATGGATTGAAACAAGCTCCAAAACAATGGTATGAGAAGTTTCATAAAACTATTTTGAGTTTTGGATTTGTCGTGAATCGTGCTGATGCGTGTGTGTACTCAAAAATGTTTGGTCCAAATTGTGTGATTGTGTGCCTATATGTGGATGATATGTTAATTTTTGGTACACACATTGATGTTATTAATGAAACTAAAATGTTTCTTTCTTCTAAATTTGAAATGAAAGATTTAGGTGAAACTGATGTAATTTTAGGTGTTAAAGTCACCAAAACTAGTAATGGGTTCTCTTTGTCTCAAGCTCATTATGTAGAGAAGGTGTTAAAGAAATTTAACAGTTTTGATGTTGTGCCATTTAAAACTCCTTATGATCCTAGCATTCACTTAAAAAAGAATAAGGGTTATAGTGTATCCCAATCTGAGTATGCTAAGATAATTGGGAGTTTAATGTTTCTAATGAACTATACTCGACCTGATATAGCCTATGCAGTTAGTAGACTTAGTCGGTATACCCATAACCCTAGTAAAGATCATTGGAATGCTCTTAGGCGTTTGTTAAAATACCTTAGAGGTACCATGGATTGGGGTTTGCATTTTGTTCGATTTCCAGCAGTATTAGAAGGTTATTGTGATGCAAATTGGGTATCCGACAGTGATGAGGTGAGTTCCACTAGTGGATATGTATTCACTTTATGTGGAGCAGCGATCTCTTGGAAGTCTTCTAAACAAACTTGTATTGCCCGATCCACTATGGAGTCCGAGTTTATTGCTTTGGACTTGGCCGGGCAAGAGGCGGAATGGTTGAGAAACCTACTAGCTGATATTCCATTGTGGGGGAGACCTGCTCCCTCTATATCTCTGCATTGTGACTCACAAGCTGCTATTTGTTTTGCCAAGAACAGTGCTTATAATGGCAAAAAGACACATATACATGTTCGACATGAATATGTGAGAACTTTGATAGAAAGTGGTGTAATTAATATGGAGTATGTGAGATCTGAGAGGAACATAGCAGATCCATTAACTAAGGGACTAAACAGAAGACTAATCCTAGATACGTCGAGGGGAATGGGGCTTAAGCCCATTAGTTGAGGAATTCATGGTGGATACCCGGCCTTGTTTACGCAAGGCTTCTTGTGGACTAACGAAGCCATGAAAAGACTCATTTCTTTGTACTCTTCCCATTCCTATGACTTGTACATTTTGTGAGGTTAAGCTGTTTAAGCTTTTAATGAATTCATATCCCAGGGTTTGGGTGGTCCTATTGAGACGGACTTGATGAATTCACCGCCTTTATGTTGAGAGGTTGAGCAAAAGCTCTTAATGATTTCATATCCCAGGGTATGGGTGGTCTATGTGATAGGCTTGATGAAATCACCTACTTGAGTGTGAAGGTCTGGCCACCTTCTATGAAAAGACTTTGGCAAAGTTTTTTCTAGAGCACTCATGAGCATCCCAAGTATAATGGCCATCGTTGGTAAGTTGGTTATCGCGGAACTCATAATGTTCAAAGGTGAGATATGTGTTGTTGGGAGTTATTTCTTAAGAGAGTTCCAGATTCGTTCACTCTTCAAAAATTTTAGGCTCATCATCAAACAAGTGAAAGCATACAACATGTTCATCTAGTTTATCCACATCATTGAGTTATGTTAAAAAGGTAGTCAAAGAATCACGACCCGAGCTAGTTTCAATTCTACGTCTTTTCCGTCTTTCATAGACAACTAAAGGCATAGAAGAGGAAGTGCGAGTAGACACGGGCAACTCATGAGAAGTAACATTTTTCTTTAAAGGGAAAACATGCTCAAAGAAATCAGCATCTCTAGATTCACACATTGATCTATCATTTATGCGCATGAACCTATATGCAGCACTGTTTTCAGCATAACCAACAAATATAGCATCAAAGGTCTTAGGTCCAACATTTTCCCGTTTAAAGGAAGGTAAACCCACTTTAGCCAAACACCCCCACACCTTTAGGTATTTTAGGTTAGGTCCATGGCCTTTCCATAGCTCATAAGGGGTCTTATCTAGCTTCTTATGGGGTACTTTATTTAACACATAGTTAGCAGAAAGTAAAGCCTCCCCCCACATGTTATCCGGCAAGCCTGAACTTATTAATGTAGCATTCATCATCTCTTTGAGAGTTCTATTTTTCCTTTCAGCAATGCCATTTTGTTGGGGAGTGTACGGAGCAGACAACTCATGAATAATTCCATTTTTCTCACTAAATTCCTTTAAAAAGGTTGTTCCGTACTCACCGCCTCTATCGGACCTAAGTCTCTTTATCTAACGTTCCAATTGATTTTCTATGGACAGATCAAAAATCACCATAGAAACGAAAGCAAAACTATCTTCTCAATTGCAAGTGTACATATAGCTAAGACAAGATCAAAGATTGATAAACGTTAATAAAGGCTCCAGATTGTTGCTTGAGTGAATACTAACAATTTGAACCATAGATGACATCAAACCCACTTTTACCTCAATGGATCCCCGTTTAAAGGTTATATATCATGCTCATGACCATTTAAGGATCGATAATATATCTTAATATCAACGATAGGATAGTAGATTTCGCAATGTGGACCAATAATAAGTTACATGTAACCAAAAATCACCTTAGTCAAGTCAATATTAAAGGTCTTAACTCCGCCTATGACAATATTGGGTTTCTTAAAGGCTAGCACAATAGTAAATGAGATTTGACACAGATTTGTCAATCCCAAACTCCTTTCATAAGTTGGTGGCAAATCTTGAAGAGAACTCTTCTTAGCTCACAAGTATCAAACGAGGGTTGTGTGAGGCCATATCCACAATATGAACTATAGATGATATAGTATTGGAGATCACCTCAAACATTTTTAAAGGCTATAACCTATGCCCTAGACCTCTTTGCAATATAGTTAACCTAGCTAAAGTCAAAAGAAGTATCTTCAAGTGGCTTAAACCATGCCATGGGTTGATTACTGCAAAGACCATAGTCCTAGTCTACATGATGGTGGAATTTGTTGAAAAGTGTTGCATATATGTCTCTAAAACTTCTCAGCAACCTAATAATCATGTGCAGGCAGCGGCTATCCAATTCCTAATTTGCTGTGACTAACAAGGAAACTAAAATTGCTAAAACTAGCATGTTCATAGTGTATTTTTAGCTAACTTGCGATCCCTTTAGAACATATATAAGAATCCAACAAAAAGAAAAGAAAGTACCCTGAGGCCTCGTAATTACAAGTAGGATTGTATATACCACATTAACTGAAGGCTATAATTAACTGAAGGCTATAAGTCATATAAGAGACCCCTGGTTGACATCGGTTAAGAACATTACAGAGGGAAATGGAGAAGTACCTAATTTTTAAGCATCCTCCTGTGTCTGCTTTGAATGCATAGGGAGAATTTTGAATCATATATGACATTCTACTGGAAAACGCATCAAGATAAAACTAGTCCGTTAAAGGATGATCTTATGCTAATGATAGAAACATTAGCAGGGACAGTGTGGGTTAGAGTTTTGCCATAAACAATGAAAATGAGGCCTTCCATGACCAAAAGAAAAAGATTCAAGAAAATTTTGAACTCAAAATAAACTGCCAAGCTGTAAGTAATTGAACTTCAATAGATTTTAACTTTTCTTGCTTACAATCAACATAATTGTAGCCTGTCTCTCAGCAAACTTATGGGTACATGGTTTGCATATCCATGGCTAAAGGCTATGATGTTTACTAAAGGCTGTTTAGGGTGCATTCCTCTTCACCAAATTTATCTTAAAGGCAAATTATCAAAGGCTATATATCGAACTTATTAGACCCAATCATCCTCAATTTTCACCTTAAGTTCACACACAATTGTACCTTATCAAACCCAAAACTTTTTTTTAAGGTGAAGAGAACACACCCTAGGTGATCTTCGACTCCAGCAAGAATAGTTTTTATAATTTTACCGTGTGTCTCACGTTGATTGTAACAGCTATAGCATATATCAATCCACGGTTAATAATAACATAAACATTAACTCAAATATACAAACCTACATTTTTCATACAACCAGCAGCTAGAAATGCAAACCAACTACACAAGCAAAGTAGCACAAAACAACCATAATATAACAAAGTATAAAACTTGGTTAATGGGTTACCTTGACAGAGATAGTACCAGCAAGGGCATCAAGGTCTTCAAGCAATTTCCCAATCCTCATCTCATTCCAAGGATCCCTATACTGCTCTCTCAGAATAAAATCAGAGGAGAAATTGTAAAGAACAGTCATTCTAGATTGAGAAGGAGTTTTAGTCAGCAAATTGGTTTGTGGAGGATGATCAATTGATGGGTCATACATGATCTCAAACATCTTAGACCTTGTTTCCCATAGTGCAATTGTTACTGGTGAATGATACATTCCAGGCCACAAACTTAGTGGTTTATGATTCCCATCAAATTCACCTTCAAATGGTTTTGGCAAATTTGAGAAAACTGAGATGAAATTTGATGATGGTGAATTGGGTTTTTCCATTTGAAAAAAAAAAAAAAAATCCTCTGAGGCAATTTGTCGAACACTTAGCGAGAAATTTGGTGATCAAAGAAAAAGGTTGTTCCTTTGTTATTTAAAGATGGGGGTTTTGGGAAGATGTTCAAGTGAAGTTATAGGTGAAAGTTTGGTTTAGTTTGGTTTTTGTAAAGAGGATGAAAAAGTAGTTGTTCATCATCTCGGAAATAAAGATTGGTTGAAACAATGATATAAAAACTCAAGTCAAATGCTTTCTTCCGCCATGAATTAGTTCATGAGCTATTACAATTTACAACGATCATGTTGAATGTGGGTTGTATACTATAATTTGTTGGATGGCGTACACAGTTGGAGAACCAGCTTTGACTTGTTGCATAACAAATAGTCAAAATGTCAAATACTACCAGTTATACCAATGTCAAAGAATAAGACTGAAGATCACAAAAAGGCAAAAGCATGGGGTGCACGTCTGACGTCTGCACGACCACGAGTCTACGATCATCAAAATATCTACTAGATTTCTGTTTTTTTGCGATGGGCAAACAAGAGAGAACATTAGAGCCTAGAGGCCCTTCTACCACGGATAGCTAGAAGGTGTGCCTCCTAAAGAGGAATGACAAATCACTAACGGCATGGAAGTTAGGAGATATTGCCGGTATAGTATAGCGCTCGCTGTTGTTGAATGATAATTGTTGAATATGCAACTTATCCATGCTATTTGATTTGACAATTCACTATAATGGAGGTTTCAGGGATCAAGAATAGTGAAATAATAAAAAAAAAAGAGCATGTCAGAGCATGCCTTATCAGTTAAAGACAAAAAGCCTGCACAAAAAAGAGCTACTTGCCATGCCAAGTTGCATTTACATTTTACAATTACACCACATCAGGAGAGGAGTAAAGAAGTTGGGCTTGCCAATTGCCAAGTTTTCTTAATAAATAGGCCAGGAATCTTAATGCAATTACAATATGAATAACTATAATAAGATTACTTTGGCATGTCCAATTTATTATGTTTTGTTCAAGTAAATGTAATGGGCCAGGAAAATTACAATTATTAGATCAGGAAAATTACAAGTAAGATTTATTCAATGCATGAATGCAGGGTGAACAATTACAACTATTGGCCCAGGAAAATTTCACGGGCTGGGCTGGTGACGGTCTGGACCACGAGCTAGGCTAGGCCGGTCCATGAACTAGGCTGGTTTGTGGGCTGGGCTGGGTTGGGCCGGTTTCTTATACTGGGCTGGACGATTTTCCTTGCGGGCTTTAATGGGCTAGGCCAAAATTTTCCAGTCCACGAACCATCCACCATTTTCACGGGCCTGACGGGCTTGGACCGGGCTAGGCTGGATAGGCCTGCAGTGTTGGCCACCTCTAGGGGCCATGCTCACATAAACATTGCACCTGAGTTCCACCTTCAGCAGCAACCCTAAACTCCTTTCAATCTCTCTCCTCCAAACACTCTCCTACTCTCACTCCAGAACAAAACCCATCATCCTCCCAAAAACAATAATGGAGTAAAAACCCATAAACCCCTAAAACCTCAATTTTTAATTTTGTAAAAACCATGAACAAATCAAAGCTTCCACTTTCATGGCTATCACGCATAATCCTCACCAAACCCTCCAACATTAACCCCACAAACATCAATCCTTCACTCTCTCTCCTCCGCCCCATTTCCTCAACACCCACCACATTCAAATCCCGCCATTTCTGCTCTTACTCCTTCACCCCAGAAGAAGAAGAACGCGCACTCGATAATATCTTGAAAGAGATTGAGAAGGAGAAGCTCAAGGAGAGAGAAGAAAAGCGAAAGGCTGGTATTTTAGTTGACGAGAATGCTGAAGAAGAAGAAGATTTTATGGGGGTTAATCCTTTGATTGAGAAAATGGAGAAATTGAATGCCAAAACTTATGGTATGCATGATAAAATGAAATTTAATCCTTATTGGGAAGATGATAGTGATCTTGATACTGATGATGAAGAAGCTGAAGATCCTGAGGTTATGGAGGAGATGAGGAAACATAATTTGGTGGTTGATAGGAAGATTAAACGTTACCAGGAATTGCTTAAGGAATTCGCCGTTTCTAGTACGTTTTTTCTTTCTTTTCTCTGCTATTTTAATCTTTGATTTTGCTATTATACAGTTGACCATTTTTATATGTGTTTTTGTTTTTAATTATAAGCTTGATTTTTTTTTGGGCGAATCAGCTGTTAATTGTTGTAGTAGCTCTTAGATTTGAGGTGTCATAGTCTTCTATTGGGTGGATTTCGCAATGCTGTGTTGATATGGATTGAAATCTAATGTCTCATAGAATGCTGATTAGTTGTATGAAGTAGTATGCCTGTTGATTGGAGTATTTAAACAAGACACACTTTCGAGTAATGCAGCAGCGTAGCAGGATCGGAGACATTGGGGATTTGGGGGGTAAACAGCTGAATGTAGTCTTGGGCCAATTTCGGAATGCTGTGTTGATATGGATTGAAATCTAATGTCTCATAGTGATGTGTGCTACAATGTGGAACGGTGGAGAACTAGGAGCACTCGAAATTATAGCGTATTGAAGGATGCATACCATGTCTAATTTTGCCACTTTTTTTTTTTTTTTTTTTTCCTTCTTCCTGCCAATATAACCTTCAATTAGCTTTTATTATAAACAATAATATAATTGTCTGTATCCTGTCTTGTTTTGCTATGCAATTTTTTCATCACTTTAGGCAAGCTATGAAACGAAATGACGGGCCTGGCTGGTAACAGCTGAATGTAGTAGTTGATTCGACGAGTTTCTGTAGGTTAGATGCTGATAACTATCATCTATGCAATTGTTTTAGATTTGCTGAATTAGACGGTCTTTGACTCTGAGTATATCTTTGTATGAGAGAAATGATGACTTTACAGAAGTTGTGTTTACAATCTTAATAATCTTACAGAAACTTTTGATGATGGCTTGAAATGGATGAAAAAGATTGATAAGTTTGAGGAGAAGCATATCCGTCTCCGGCTGGAGTACAGGGTCATTGGTGAATTAATGAATCGTTTCAGGGAAGCCACTGGAAAAGACAAATTTCTGCTTGCTCAGAAGTTGAACAGAGCTATGAGGTTGGTAGAATGGAAGGAAACTTTTGATCCTAAAGATCCTGCCAATTATGGCATCATACAAAGGGAGGAAGTGGCTTCACCAGAAGTCGCCGAGGATGAAGAAGTTGAGAGAGAAAAGCCAATGATAGAAGGCAGAGTCGATGATTCTGATGAAGAAGAATTTGATGACATGAAAGAGAGAGATGATATACTTCTTGAGAAGCTTAATGCTATTGACAAAAAGCTAGAAGAGAAATTAACAGCGTTGGATCATACATTTGGAAAGAAAGGAAAGCTTTTGGAAGAAGAAATCAGGGATCTTGCAGAGGAGAGAAATTCCCTGACAGAGAAGAAAAGAAGACCAATGTACAGGAAAGTAAGTGCGAGCATCATCTATATCGCAAAAAAAATTACTTTCCTATGCCACCTTTATTATTTCACTAAAATATCTAGTATATGCTTAGGCCTGCAATGCGCTCTTATATTTTGGATTTACATTTCATTCTTATGAAGTTGATATTCTCAGATCAGTCTGTAGTTCTTTAGAAGGCAAAGCTGAATGTGCTCCATTTTTACCAGTTAGAAGTTCTAGTTAAAGTCTTATAACCACATCCCGTGCGTCTTATCCCCTTGAAGCCTCAAGGAGGTGCAAACTTTTGAGAAGGGGATTATTTCATTTATTTGATGAGTGACTGTATTTAGGTTGGGAGGTAAATTTGGATTAGGTTAGCTGGGTATATGCTAGTTATACCTGTAATGGTTATTTTTTACTTGGTGGCGAGTTTCAGCTGCAATGCAGTAGATTGATTTGTCAAATTACTTTCACATCCTTTTGAAAGAAACTCTGTTGGACAACATAGGTTGCATAGTTTGGTCTATCTAGTATTTGAAACACTGTATCAAGTGACTCTTTGTGACTGATTTGTAGGGCTTTGATGCACAACTGATTGATATGAACCGCACGTGCAAAGTGACAAAGGTATAATTGCACCCTTCTGTTCTTTTCTCTCTTTAGCTGATTGATTTCTTTTATCTAACCATGCTTCACACTTTATAGGGTGGTCAAGTGGTCAAGTATACAGCGATTATAGCATGTGGGAATTATAATGGAGTAGTTGGTTATGCAAAAGCAAAAGGTCCAGCTATACCTCTTGCTCTTCAGAAGGTATGTTCTTATCAAGTTGTTGAATGACTTTCTCATGCAACTTTGATGTTTTGTTTGATTAGTTATATTTATTAATGCAAATTTATCCCGTCTAATTGTATTCACAAGTTGTCGTTAACTGTGTACATGCCAAAATCTGTAATCCAGTCTTTCTTTTCAGCTTTACATCATAAAAATGATCACAGAAATAAATTTTTTCTCAAGTTCAACACTTGCTGGCCTCCTGGGCCCTGGCAATAACTATGTTGTACAGTTTGTACTGTAAATAGGGAATTGTCCCTGTCAGTTAGCCTGGATAGATATCAGGTCATTGTAGAGCTCAGGAAGTGTTCTGTGATGATTGAAGTTTTGGCCACTAATTGCCATAGTATGAAAGTTTCATCCAATTCCTGCTAATTGCTTCGAGATTCTGAATTTGCAAAAAGAAAGTTCTGAGTTCCGACAGTAATGATTAAGTCTGCAGTACGATAATTTTACTTTGTTTAAGGTTATAATCATTTATGTGATCTGTAACATGTTGCTTGGCTTTGGATTTTGGAAAGCTAGTTTAAGATCTTGGAAACTGTCAGCCAATTCAAAACTTCCACCAGCCTCTCTTTTGGGACATTTGGTTCATAGTGTGGTATGAGGTTGGAACTTAATTCATGATACCATGTCATTCATTCGATTTAGGAGTGAACTATTTCTCGTTACTCATTGTTTGGATTGAAACTGCAATGAGCCGGTATTAAGGGGAGGGGTGCTTTAGAAATTATCTGTATAAGTTAGTTATGGTTATGGCCTTATGGGTAGCTTGGCAAAAAAGCTAGGTTAGGGGAAAATCAGTATGTATAGTGATAGTTAGAAAGAGGGAAAGCATGTTATACTTGTGCGAGACTAAGTTTTTTCAATTGGCGTCCGTAAACCCTCGCGGTTTTTCCTTCCCTCTTCTCTCCCTTTCTTTTATATTTTTTTTATGTAATACCTTATGGTTTATGGTTGGTATGAGTTATCCCAGTGTTTCTAGAACCCATAAGTCACCATAATTATTTTAATCTTCCCACCAAACACTTGGTACGTCTTCTTATTGTAGAAAATATAGCTCTGCAAAAACAAAAGATGGATAACAATGTGGGCCAAAAAGATTAATGTGATAATGAAGCTGTGACGTGTTAGAAACACTGTCTTAGAAGCAAAAATCGCCCCGACTATGGTGCAATCGGAAGTGGCGTTGCCCCCCAAGATTTTACACAGCTATTCCCCTTAATGTGCACTCAAATAAGGGAAATTAGGAACTCATAATAATGCTTAGAACTAGACAGAAGATCAGAAAAGAAGAGAGGAAGAAGATCATGTTTTCTGTGTGGACAGCAAAACACTTGTTTTATAGCCAAAAACAAACTGTAACTGAAGAGAGATTTTAGGAGAGAAATATGCCAAAATAAATCTGTCAAATTAAACCAGAAAAATAATCCATAAAAGCTCTCTTTATTTAAGGAAAGAAATCAGATTTGGGGGAGAACAATAAGCAACTGTTACAGCACATTTAAAACAGAGTGAAATAGACTTTATGACTAAAAAGCTTCATAAATCTGAACTCTGAGATACAACATGGCCCTTTTAGTCTATTCTATACCACAACTTCCATTTGCATTATATCCAACAATCCCCCACTAATGCAAAGGAAAACAAAATTAAAACAAAAGAAACAGTTATGAGCATCTAAAAGGCTTGATACTTAACCAACACATAGTGAAATTTGGACAACTTCTTTATCAAGAGAGTGAACGAATCTGGAACTCTCTTAACCAAGAAATAACTCCCAACAACACATATCTCACCTTTGAACATTACGAGTTTCGCGATAACAAACTTACCAACTTGCCAAAGTCTTTTCATAGAAGGTGGCCAAACCTTCACACTTAAGTAGGTGATTTCATCAAGCCTCTCACATAGACCACCCATACCGTGGGATATGAAATTATTAAGAGCTTTTACTCAAACACCTCAACATAAAGGCGCAGAATTCATCAAGTCCGTCTCAATAGGACCACCCAATCCTTGGGATATAAATTCATTAAAAGCTCAAACAGCTTAACCTCACAAAATGTACAAGTCATAGGAATGGGAAGAGTACAAAGAAATGAGTGTTTTCATGGCTTCGTTAGTCCACAAGAAGCCTTGCGTAAACAAGGTCGGGATCCACCATGAATTGCTCAACTAACGGGCTTAAGCCCCATTCCCCTCGACGTATCTAGGACTAGTCTTCTGTTTAGTCCCTTAGTTAATAGATCTGCTATGTTCCTCTCAGATCTCACATACTCCATAGTAATTACACCACTTCTATCAAAGTTCTCACAGATTCATGTCAAACATGTATATGTCTCTTTTTGCCATTATAAGCAGTGTTCTTGGCAACACAAATAACAGCTTGTGAGTCACAATGCAGAGATGAGATACATAGGGAGCAGGTCTCCCCCACAATGGATTATCAGCTAGTAGGTTTCTCAACCATTCAGCCTCTTGCCCCGCCAAGTCCAAAGCAATAAACTCGGACTCCATAGTGGACCGGGCAATACAAGTCTGTTTAGAAGACTTCCAAGAGATCGCTGCTCCACATAAAGTGAATACATCTCTATTATATAAGCCAAGGGGGGAGCTATGGTGTCCCCCTTGAAAAAGTCCAAAATATCCATCACATTACCTTAGCAATTAAATATATTTTTGCAAATTCAAATAAAGCATATACCATAATAAGGAAACTTTTGCAAATCTAAAAAAACAATCAATCTTATGCAACTGTGAACATGTCATATTCAAATACATATGAAACAAAATAAGGAAACAAATACACTGCCTATCAAGGCCTAATCAAATAAAATTTATAACACAATCAATGCAAATCATAAATTACGTTTGACAAAAAAAAATTGAAATTTACCATAAATTAACAAAGACACATTAAAAAACTATTTAGGATAATGCATTAGATAAAACCGTTATTAAAAATACAAACTTAATGCTTTTCCCTACTAGATAAAACTGTTATTAAAAATACAAACTTAAAATTGTTATTAAAAATAAATAAAAAAAATTATTTTAAGTTGTTTGGATTGACAAGTGTGCGTGGTTTTTTATGAGAATTAATAAAACTTGAAATACTAAGGGTTATGTAACAATTTTTTTTTGCCTATTGATTTGTCAATTACTATATATTTATATAGTAATTGTTAGTACATCAATTATTTTTTTATTAAAAAAAAAAATGTCTGCACCCTTAAACAGTCATTCAACCAATTTTTTAACGCTTGAATATCAATATTATTACTAAAATATTACCGCACGCATAGCGTGCATATTAGGCTAATCTCTATTATATTTCTATTATATAAGGGAAGGGGGAGCTATGGTGTCCCCCCAGGAAATTATTTTACTACCCTCATGAATAAATTAACTACTTTCCAAAAAAAAAAAAGGAAATCAAACTCAAATATAGCATAAAAAAGTTAAAAAAAATATTGAACACAATTATATCTCTATTATATAAAGGAAGGGGGGAGCTATGGTGTTCCCCCAGGACATTATTTTACTACCCTCATGAATAAATTAACTACTTTGCCCAAAAAAAGAAAAAAAAATTCAAACTCAAATATAGCATTAAAAAAGTTAACAAAAATGTTGAAAACAATTATATAATAACCGAGCCACCATAAATGATTACAATTGTCTACAAGTATTAATGCATTCATATTAACAAATCAAATTTTGACTCATATGCAAAAAAAAAAAAACGAGTTTTTGTCTCGAAAAAATACCAAGCACGCATAACGTGCAAAAAATGCTAGTATCCACTAGTGGAACTCACCTCATCACTATCAGATACCCAGTTTGCATCACAATAACCTTCTAATACTGCAGGAAATCCAACATAATGCAAACCCCAATCCATGGTAACTCTAAGGTATTTTAACAAACGCCGAATAGCATTCCAATGATCTTTACTAGGGTTATGGGTATACTGACTAAGTCTACTAACCGCATAGGCTATATCGAGTCGAGTATAGTTCATTAGAAACATTAAACTCTCAATTATTGTAGCATACTTAGATTGGGATACACCATATTCTTTTTTAAGTGAATGCTAGGATCATAAGGAGTTTTAACTGGCACAACATCAAAACCGTTAAATTTCTTTAACACCTTCTCTACATAATGAGTTTGAGACAAAGAGAACCCATTATTAGTTTTGGTGACTTTAACACCTAAAATTACATCAGTTTCACCTAAATCTTTCATTTCAAATTTAGAAGAAAGAAACATTTTAGTTTCATTAATGACATCAATGTGTGTACCAAAAATTAACATATCATCCACATATAGGCACACAATCACACAATTTGGACCAAACATTTTTGAGTACACACACGCATCAACACGATTCACGACAAATCCAAAACTCAAAATAGTTTTATGAAACTTCTCATACAATTGTTTTGGAGCTTGTTTCAATACATATAAAGATTTCTTTAGCTTACACACTTTTTGTTCATGTCCTGGAACTACGAAACTAGGAGGTTGCACCATATAAATCTCCTCCTCTAAGTCGCCATTCAAAAAAATAGTTTTTACATCCATTTGATGTACAATCAACTTATAACTTGAAGCTAATGCAAAAAGAGCACGAATAGCGGCGATCTTAGTCACTGGCGAGTAAGTGTAAAAGAAATCAACACCAAATTTTTGAATGAAACCTTTAATTACTAGTCTTGCCTTGTACCTATCAACTATACCATTAGGTTTTCTTTTCCTTTTCCTTTTAAAGATCCATTTACAGCCAATAGCTTTGCGACCTTTAGGTAACTCAACAAGATCCCATGTATGATTAGATGTAATCGACTCGATTTCACTATTAACGACTTCCTTCCAAAAACTAGCATCAATAGAACTCATAGCCTCTTCAAAATTTTTAGGCTCATCATCAAACAAGTGAAAGCATACAACATGTTCATCTAATTTATCCACATCATTGAGTTCAGTTAAAAATGTAGTCAAAGAATCAGGATCCGAGCTAGTTTCAATTCTATATCTTTTTCGTCTTTCATAGACAATTAAAGGCATAGAAGAGGAAGTGCGAGTAGACACGGGAAACTCATGAGAAGTAACATTTTTATTTAAAGGGAAAACATGCTCAAAGAAATCAACATCTCTAGATTCACACATTGATCTATCATTTATGCGCATGAACCTATATGCATCACTGTTTTCAGCATAACCAACAAATATAGCATCAAAGGTCTTAGGTCCAACATTTTCCCGTTTAAAAGAAGGTAACCCCACTTTAGCCAAACACCCCCACACCTTTAGGTATTTTCGGTTAGGTCCATGGCCTTTCCATAGTTCATAAGGGGTCTTATTTAGCTTCTTATGGGATACTTTATTTAACACATAGTTAGCAGAAAGTAAAGCCTCCCCCCATATGTTATCCGGCAAGCCTAAACTTATTAACATAGCATTCATCTTCTCTTTGAGAGTTCTATGTTTCCTTTCAGCAATGCCATTTTGTTGGGAAGTGTACGAAGCAGACAACTCATGAATAATTCCATTTTTCTCACAAAATTCCTTTAAAAAGTTTGTTCCGTACTCACCGCCTCTATCGGACCTAAGTCTCTTTATCTTATGTTCCAATTGATTTTCTACATCAACCTTAAAAATTAAAAACTTTTGTTCCGCCTCGTCTTTGGTTCTCAAAAGATACACTTTCGTATATCTAGAATGATCATCAACAAATGTAATGTAATAACGTTTACCGCCTCTGCTTACGGTATTTTTAAAATCAGCTATATTGTTAAAATCAGCTAAGTCCGTATGTACCAGTTCAAGTAATTCAGTTTGCCTATTAGTGACAGTCTTGAAAGATTTTCTGGAATGTTTAGCCTCAATACATACTTCACATTTGTTTTGACCATTCCCAACTAGATTAGGAATTAAAGATATGTTTTGCAAACGTTTCAAAGAATTATAGTTTACATGTCCTAACTTACCAAGCCAAAGATCAACGGACTCAAGCAAGTAAGCAAAAGTAGAAGTTTTATTAATGGACTCAACAACGCAAAAAGTCTCTAAGACAAATAACCCCCCTGACATGTACCCTTTCCCCACATATTCCCCATTACGAGTCAATACAAGTTTGTCGGCGTCAAACACTAACTTAATTCCAGCTTTATTAAGAAGTCCACCAGAAATCAGATTTCTACGTAGGGAAGGCACATAAAGCACATTAGCAATGCTAAAAATCGCCACGACTATGGTGCAATCGGAAGTGGCGTTGCCCCCCAAGATTTCACACAGCTATTCCCCTTAATGTGCACTCAAATAAGGGTAATTAGGAACTCATAATAATTCTCAGAACTAGAGAGAGAAAATCAGAAAAGAAGAGAGGAAGAAGATCATGTTTTCTGTGTATTTCTGAGGACAGCAAAACACTTGTTTTATAGCCAAAAACGAGTCTTAACTGAAGAGAGATTTTAGGAGAGAAATCTGCCAAAATAAATCTGTCAAATTAAACCAGAAAAATAAACCATTAAAGCTCTCTGTATTTAAGGAAAGAAATCAGATTTGGGGGAGAAAAATAAGCAACTGTTACAGCACATTTAAAACAGAGTGGAATAGACTTTGTAACTGAAAAGCTTCATAAATCTGAACTCTTAGATACAACGTGGCCCTTTTAGTCTATACCACAACTTCCATTTGCATTATATCCAACACTTATCGCTCCACACTCAAATCTGATACTTATAATTGTTCGAACCAAACTCCCCTAAGTAAATTTTTAGTGCTTCTGTTACATATCCATCTAGTACATTTATAGAGTGGCGGAAAGGGAAACAATTGGTGTGAATAGGAGTAGGGTGGTAATTGTATAAGAGTATGTGGTAACAAAAGGGAGTTAAGGAGTGAGAATAATAAGGCTTCGATTTTCTCATGTTTAAGCCTAGGGGGAGGGGAGGTTTTGGAAGTGGGCATTGTTCTTTTTATTCCACTACTACTTGTATGCTAAGAGAATTAGTGGATATTGTTATGGGTTCCCTCATTCCCACTAACTTGTTACCAGTTACTACATACCTTAGCTCTCAAAAGTGCACCTGCACATGCTGCTAACCTTGGCGCCTCATGCAACCCTACTTTAAGTGAGAAAAAGGAGGCGCACCTAAGGTGTGCAAGTCCCTATCCAAGGCGCAACTACATGAGTTGCATCCTCTTAATCTCCCCCCCCTTTTCTGGAATATTATCATACAATAAGGTCAAGATTCAAGACACTGTTTGAAGTAACATTAATGTGTAGGCTTGCAGCAATGTGAAACTTGCAGAAGTAGCCAGTATGCTTATTCAAAAGAAAAATTGACAAGACCAATCTTAAGCTTGGGAGTTCTTCCCATATTAGTCTCAAGTTTGGATTATTTTTGAAAAATCCATATTTTGGGGATGACTTTCTGAACATGGTTCGTAGTCCAAGTTTACACTGTTGTTAAACAGGTCAAAAAGTGTGGGACGTTTCTATTGATCTTCTTATTGTTTTTAATCATCTCAGACGTTCTCTTTCCCTCCCCTCCTGCGATGCTTCCTTCTCCTTCTAGGCTACAGCCAATTGCCCCTCCCCTCTTATTTCTGACGGCCCTTCCGCCTTCCCCTGGCTGTCTGCTGTTCATACCTTATTTGTTGGGTCCGTGCCTGAAGACGCAGTCTCCCATCTCTCTATCTCCTTCGTTCCATTTGTCGTCATTCCTGCAGTGTTGCTGCCCCTCCTTTCTCCCTTACTTTCCAGCGAGTTGCTGGGTTTTGGGGACACACCTAATTATAAGCCATTCTGTCCAGAGAGCAAATTTTTGTCTGCTTCAAATATATGGGGAATAAAGGCAGTATTTTTGCTCAACTTGAGCCAATATCTCCAAAGTTTGATGTCTATAGTATTTATACTAATATTGCAGAGTTCTGTTTTTAATTGAAAGAAGTGTGATAGGGAAATACACAATGAAAATGATATGGAGAAAAGATCCTGTTTAAGAACCCTGTATACTTCGGATGACATTTGAATATGTGCTCTTTTTGTTTTATGTTTTCCTCTTCCCGTTATGGCCAAGGCTTACACTATTGAGAAACTTATTTTTAAATACAGTTTGGAATTGTATATTTATCTGAGTGTGGCATAGTTATTACATACCTTGGCATTGTGGATCAAATTCTGGGAATTCCTACAGATTCACAGGAGCAAACTAACTTATTATCATAGTGAAGGACTGAAGTTGCTTGGAGATTGGGCTGTTGTTGTCATGGCTGGTGAAGGTAGTAGGGGGAAGGGACTGAGTTGTGGATGTTTGGTGTTGATGAAGGTAGCTGGGAGCTGGATTGTCTACATGAGGAGAGAGAAGAAAGTTAGAGAAAGGGTGAAATAGTGGGATTTATCTGGTTAGTTGTTAATTACCATTTGAACCGGACAACTAACAAGTCACTTGAGCTATTCCCAAATTTGGATTTTTAAAAAATAACTTATACTTAGGATTAATATGGAATAACCTCCAAACGTGGGATGCATCCTGTCAAATTTTCTTTATTCAAACAATTAGACCTCGATGGTGAGGTTCTTCTCCTCCCTATACCTTACTCCTGTGGTGTGCATAATATGTTTAGTGGTATTGGCAGTTGGCGGTTAGTATAACAGTCTGACAAGCATATGCCTTGCTCTCTTATAAACCTCATAGGTGAAGTTTTTATCTCTTAATGATACGTTAAATCTGATCAATTTATTTGCTGCATATGGTAAATGGATGCTTTGTTTCACTACAACCTCTCTGAAGGAAAAGAGTGGGAAGTATTGAGCTCTTGGACAAGGATGTGCTATGTACAACTGACTATAATAGCCTATGGTTGTCATGAGGTGATAAAAATTCCCTGTTTGCCTGTTTGCACTGGCATTTTTTTTCTGTTGCTGAGTAACATGATTAGAGTGCCCTGGTCGTGAGTCCTGAGTTTCGTTTTGGCATACGTCTCTTTGAGCAAGACTGTAAGCATAAAATTTATCTAACTATTAATTCTTTTGCATGATTCAGGCCTATGAGAAATGCTTTCAGAATCTCCATTACATTGATAGATACGAGGATCATACGATCGCACATGCTGTACAGACAACATACAAGAAGACCAAGGTTCTATTTCCCCCTAACAATCTTACACTCAACTTCCAAGCGCTCTTAGTTGTTAACTCGCTATAGTTATTGAATATCATATTGAGCCTTGAATGCTATTTCAGGTCTATCTATGGCCTGCAAAAACCGCAACGGGTATGAAAGCAGGCAAAACGACACAAATGATATTGACCTTAGCTGGCTTCAAAAATGTAAAATCAAAGGCATGTATCTGATTTACTTGCTGTATTGACATATATGAACCATTTGATGATGCTTTTACATATGGTGAATTTAACCTGCTTTGTTTATAGCACTATGCTGGTGGTCTGTTGGATTCAGGAACCTTTGATATCTGACTTGTGTTATTGTTCCGCTTAGGTTGTTGGTTCAAGGAATCCACATAACACTGTTAAGGCTCTTTTCCAAGCATTAAACGCGGTAAGTAGTAGATTTAGCTTGCATATTAGTTGTCGTGTCCCTGTGGTGGTGCAATTCTCATTGCTGTTTTTTTATACTGTTCTTTGCACAGGTCGAAACTCCAAAAGATGTTCAGGAGAAGTTTGGCCGAACTGTTGTTGAATCTTACCTTTTATAGTTGAAGTTCCAACCATTTCCTTTCAATCTTGCCCTTTTTTCCCTTTCTAAAGGTGGGAGAACAAAGAGAGAAGAGGAGGGGGGGGGTGGAATTCATCTTGTCCACTCCCCTTACATAGTGTTTTGTTTTTGTAGCTTTGGCCTTTATTCAATCATATAGGATATCAACTTTGCTATCGATTAGTATGTATCATGGGAATGGATGCCATTTTCTAGGAAAATAAGTTCAATTTTTCGATCGATTGATTTGTAAAGGGGAGAGAAAATTTCCTACAAGTATTCTCTAGCTTTTCCAGGAGAATTCTCAGTATTTGAGGAAAGAATATCACATTTTCGTCACGTGCCTTGTTGTCTTCTCCACCTAAAAGGAGTCTTAGTGCCATAAGTTTGCTTCTGCTAGTGCCTTGTTAACTGTTATCTAGCAGTGAATGCACTGATAACGTGCAAGTAGAGAACAGATACACTTGAAATGGAGAACTCTACGAAATTGACAATGAGTATTGTATGATGCTAATGTTATTCATACACCATTTATTTTGGAAACTTTGTCGTAATAAAACTACATAGATATTCCACCACGAAATCCAAATTACTATAGGAGATAGTAGACACCTTCTCTTGTTTTGTTAGCTACATTTTAATGACGGATGAATAATTATTATGATCAGTTTATATGTGTTGTTAATTTAGTGTGGAAGCAAATTAGTAGATACTATAGGAGTTGTTTGGCAATCGACTGTTGGCTGTTGGCTTTTAGCTGGTTTAGTTGGCTTGTTTGACTGGCTGGGAGCATTGGCGGTATGTATTGGCTTTTTAAGTTGGCTGTTTAAGACAGCTGTTTGCAAAAATGTTTAGCAAAATTAATTGTGGCTGTTGGCTGTTTATTAAAGAGTTTGTAGGCCAACAAGCCAAAAGCCAATCCAAAAAGCTGCTCCATGCAGCTTTTTCATTTTGGCTTAAAAACCAACTTTTCAGCCAACCAAAAAGCCAATAACCAAACACTTTTTTTAGCTGTTTGACCTAATTGAAAAGCAAAAGCCAATAAAAAAGGTATTTACTAAACTTGGCCATAGTAGAATGTGGATAAAGGTTATTCATTCATATTTGAAGTCAAGGGTACTAAGATTACCAATTTTTTTTTTTTTTTTTTTTTTATAATTGGTAAGGTAAAAAACATTAGGCTGCCCTCCTCTCGAGGGGAATACCTAATGCGTCAGATACAAGAATAGAAGAAAGGGAAGAATTATTACAATCTGAAATTTCAAAACTAGAGCTAACTAAATGACCTACATTGGCAATCCAATCACCGCTCGATTTGCTTCCCCGAAAACATGACGAACTTGGGTGAGTTGAACTTTGAGAGTAGGATCTTCGAGTCTTCAATAATGTTGGCTATTTTCCATGGGACCGACCAGAGGTTCTTGATAGCGTTGATGACTTGTAAATTGTCGCCTTCCACAATTATGTCTCGAATATCCAATTTGGATGGCTAAGATGAGGTCGTGATGCAAAGCTGAAGCTTCCGCAAGGAGGACTGAGGAATGTCCTAGGTTGAGAGCTTTAGCTTGAATAAGAGAGCCGTGATTATTGCGAATTATTATACCCGCAGCAGCAGCAGAACCACGAACAGAACCGTCAAAGTTGAGTTTGAAAGTGGATGTAGGAGGAGGCTCCCAGGCTACAAGAGAAGGAGGGAGGGTGGGGAAACGGGGAAGGGGAGAAGCTCCTTGAAGAGGAGAGCCCTTATTATGACATAGGTCCACTTGAAGGCGTGATTTCCATTCTCTAAGAGCAAACTTAGCTCGGTGAGTGATGCGGGAGGGGCACCAAGAAGAATTTTGAAAGATGATGGCATTTCGTTCTTTCCAAATGCTCCAGAAAAGAAAAATAAAGGGCGGTAATTTTTGCTTTGGATGTGATTCTTGAAGAAATTGTAGAATTGTGGGGAAGGACCTAGGTGGGGAACACCAGTCCAAAACTTCTTGGAGCTTCCAAAACAAGATGGATTGTGGACAAGTAAAAATTAAATGGTCCATAGTTTCAATTCCTGCATTACAACGAGGACATTGGTTGGTAGGGATAATATGTCTATCAAACATAGTATCCCTAATTGCGAGACTATTATGGCAAATCTGCCATACAAAAATTTGAAGCTTGGGAGGAATATCAAGCTTCCAAATCCATCGATAGGGCCAAGGAGGCTTAGGAGCAAGATCGTGAGCTAACCAAGTTGCCGATTTGACTGTGAAAAGACCACTAGGGGTGGGTCCCCAAATAGGAGAATCAGCAATATCTGTGGTTGGCAAGGGAATCCCTTGCACTTTCAACATTAAATGTCTTGGAAGAAATTGGCTAAGATTCGTTAGATCCCAACAATGATCTGAGGTGATGAAATGGGCCAATTTTAAATCCAAATCAACAGTACTACTATTTAAATTGAGTAAGGAGCAAAGGTTGGTTTGGCCCAACCAATTATCTAACCAAAAATTAATTGATTGGCCATTGCCAATTTTCCAACGGATACCCTTTTTTAGAAGCTCTCTTTGAGACAAAATTTTCCGCCAAATGAAGGAGTCATTAGGTTTTGGATTGTATTCAAAGAACGATTTAGTATGTAAATATTTTTCTTTTATTAGAGTTGACCAAAAGGAGGTGTTATTGGAAATCAAATTCCAGCCAATTTTTGCTAGGAAAGCTTTATTTAAAGGCATGGTTCGTCGGAGACCTAAGCCTCCCCGAGACTTGGGGGGAGCGAGATGGTGTTCCAAGCAATTAAAGGAGTAGAATTTTTATCTTTAGATTGTCGCCAAAAAAATTGGCGGTGTACAGTATCCATTTCTTTACACAAATCATTTGGGAGTAAAGTAGAAGAGCATGAATAGGTGGAAGCGCTTCGCATTCATTTGAATCGAGTATGGCGTCCCCGCTTTTGATAGGAACCCCGATTCCCACAATTGAATACGTTGCAACGTTTTAGCCAAAATATGATTATGGTCCCGTTTTGTGGGGTAATACGAACTAAAAAAGATTCCCAAATAACGACCCAAGCATGATTTGGGGGTCATATTGAAATGACTAGCCAAGGAGGCTTTTTTGGAGTTAGGGATCTTTTTTGACAGAACTAGTGCTGATTTATGGAAGTTAATCAGTTGACCAGACATAGAGCAGAACTCATCTAGAATTGACTTTAACTTATTACAAGCCGAAGTAGTCGCTTTGCGAAAAACGAGACCGTCATCTCGCAAACATTAGGCATGGAACCACGAACCGCGTGGACAAATTTTAAAACCCGGCCCGATTTTGGAATAGCGCTTTCAATAGTTAGCTTATGGATTAGCACATCCATACAGATAATAAACAAGTATGGGGAAAGAGGGTCCCCTTGGCGCAAGCCTCGAGATGGCTTGAACCATTCAGTCGTATGACCATTTATCTTAATAGAGTAGGAAACAGTGGTGACGCATTGTTTGATCCACTGTATCCATTGGGCTGGAAAGCCTAATTTCGTTAAAACTTGCCACAAAAAATCCCACTCAATTCGGTCGTAGGCCTTTTCCATATCTAATTTCAGGGCACACCATCCTATTTTACTTGAGGATTTTTGGAAGGTGTTTAGAATTTCTTGAACAATAAGGAGATTGTCATGAATAGACCTTTCAGGAGTAAAAGCATTTTGAAGCGGGCTAATGTTGGATTTGAGGATCGGACACAATCTGGCAACCAACAATTTCGAGATTGCTTTATAAATGGAGTTAATCAAACTGATAGGTCTAAAGTGATTAGGCGTTTCTGGAGTAGAATTCTTGGGGATAAGGGCAATGATAGTATGGTTCAGAGACGGGGGTAGATGGCCATGATGGAAAAAACCATGAATGGCTAGACAGATGTCTTTACCAATAATGTGCCAGTAAGCTTGAAAGAATTTTGCATCGAACCCATCTGACCCTCGAGCTTTATGAGGGTTCATGTCGAAAAAGACATCTTTAATGTCTACATCTGTAAATGGGGCTATAAGGTTGGAGACATCTGTTGCGGAGATAATAGGCTGAATAAAGGAAAGATCCATTGGCCTCTGGGAGGAAGACGAAGATGAAAATCGTTCTTTGAAGGAACTAACTAGAAGGTTGTGAATCCCTTCCTCTGAATCGACCCACTGGTCCAAGTCATCTTTGAGTCGGTAGATAGAGGTGTTAATAGTTCGTTTTTTCATCTTAGTGTGGAAGAATCTTGAATTCCTATCTCCTTGAGATAACCATTGTTTTCGACTAAATTTTGCCCACGAAGATTGGCCGAAAAGAAGTAATTTTTCTCGTTGTAATATGAGACGATTAATACGCTGAATAAAAAAAGGATTAAATGGTTGGGCCCCAAGCCTTTCTTCCATAATCTTAATTTTTTCACAGTTCTCTGTTAGTTTGTTTTGAGTATGACCATAATGTTGCTTGGCCCATTCTTTTAAATGAGTCTTAATTTGAGAAAGTCTGTGTTGTATGCGGAAGAATCTTGAGCCTCGTATAGAGTGGGCCCAATTTTTTGCAACAATTTGGTGAGATTTACGATCTAAAACCCAGGCATTTTGAAAGCGGAAGGGTGGTGCTTTTATTATTCCATTGAATTTAGAGTCGAAAATAGTAGGTGCATGATCAGAAACGGTGAAAGCCCCATATAGAGTTTGACTTTGTGGGAATAAGTTTACAAACGAATAGGCGGCAATTGCTCGATCTAGTCGCTCGTAAATAGAATGATTATAGAGAACTTTTTTCCATGAGAAAGAAGATTGGACTGAGGGGATGTCCATACTATTAGTGTTGGTTAATAATTCTGGTAATCTTTTTAACTGAGTGGGGAAGAGATTCCGACCACCCATTTTATCATCAACTGTGAGCATTTCATTGAAATCCCCAATTACAAGCCATGGAAGAGAGCAAGAGGAAAGGAAGCTCTCAAGGTAGCGCCAAAATTGGGGCTTGTCTTGTTCTTGGGCCGGAGCATAGAGTCCCGTGATAATGAATTCCTTATGGGAAGGTTTAAAGCAAATATTAAGATGCGCACATCTATCTCGTCGTTGAATGACTAGAGACATGAATGTTGTTATTATTCCATAGGACCCAGAGGCCACCACAATGATTAATAGGATCAATGATTAGCTTATTATCAAAGTGGAGAGCTTTTAAGATATTGGTACTATTTTGGTGCGAAGTCATCGTTTCAAGGATGAACATTATATCCGGTTTGTATTTATTTCTAAGGTAGACAAGTTCGGCAAGGGCTTCGAGTTTCTTGCGGCCTTGAATATTCCAACTAAGTATCTTCATATGCTAACCAATTCAATAAAAATGGGTGCAAAGAGCACCAATCGGTCATAGAAGATGCTTAGCATCCAATTCTTATGGCGGAGATCGAGAGGCATATCCACATATGTGATCATAGCAAGTGTCAAGCACTTGGTTCCATTGCGAGTGGCTAGCACTCGGTTCATGTAGATTATAACAACCCAATTCTTTATGATTTTGATCTTACAATTACAACATTGTTGCGAGAAATTAAGCTTATACAAAACACTAAAATGAATAATGTAACTAAAATACAACTTGATTTCTATTTTTGAAGCATGGGATTTTAAAAAATTAGGCTTAAAGTGTGGGAAATAGAGCCGAAAAGCATAGTCCTGCAGCTTGAATTTTTGGCTCGAAACATCAAATTGATCAAAAGAATTCCAAGCAAAAGTGGCTTGAAATCGTGCCAAAACAATCCTCCCTCTCGATGCTTGAACATCTGGGTCTGTACAAAGGAGGAAACACACTCCAGAGCAATTTGCAAGACAATTGTTAATACAGAAGAACCCAACCAAGATTAGCACCTTCCATAACCAGAAAATTTTCAGATCCCAATACAGCAAATAGAGACGATTATCTGAAATTATCTTTCTATTAGAAAGCCAAACATATAACACGATTTCAGAAATGTTGCTTCCCTCTAAAAGGACAATCCCATAACACCAAGAAACATAGAGAATATAGGCAAATTGCCACCCTGGCACAAAGAAATGCAAACACTCGATAGAAAATGAACAATTTCCCCATTGATGGTGAGTGGTGAGAAGATCATTATTGAGAATCATATTTTCTTTAGAAGAGAAAATATGGGCATGGAACATAATATAACTTATATAGTCACAAGAAAGCTGAATACCAATTATACTTGTAAAATATCGCGGATAAAACAAACAACTAGTACTCTAGTAGATAGGTACAATACAGCTTTTAAGATTACTATGTTATCTCAAATCATTACTTGGTCAACTTTTTTTTTTTGACAGGAACTTTGTCAACTTTTCCCACGAAAAAATGTGTGGATTAAATTAAACTTCTTTCTAATAAACCAACATGCTAAGTAGTAAGTATATAGTATTAGTATACACTCTCCATCTATCCACTTTTTGCTCTCTATTTTATTGTTCGTCGACTTTTGCCAAGTTTAAGCGTCAAGTTCTTTTATCATCCTATGGAGCCATTTACTACCAAGGGTAACACAGAGTAGCGCAAGTCTAAATTTTTTCACCATGTTTTACGAAAATTATGTTGTACCCGACCTTTTTGAAAATTTCACGTTGTAACCCTAAAGCTTTCTAAACGATACACGAAATACCCATATACAAAAATTGTGAGAAAGACATAAAATTCTCACTTTCTACCACTCCTCCGTGCATTAATTCCATATTATTTTACCCGCGAAAGATTCTGGTCCAATAAAACTCAACACCAAAAAGCGCGTGTGTCTTACAAGACCATAAAAACGGAGTCCAAGTCAAGAAACAAGAGTAATAGATGTCAATATGTCATGTCATAAGTAAATACAAGACCATAAATCGTCTGGTTGAAGTTCGCCAGAGTATTAAACTCCCTCCTTTCCCCCACACCCTACAAATTATTCTCCCCATTTTAGCACTTCCATCTATATAATCATCACCCCCAAAAAAAATAAAGCTTCTTCACTTAACTTCATAAGCTCCAAAAACAGCGGTTATGGAGGATGATAAACAAGCCCATAAGGCCCATGTTCTTGTGGTTCCATACCCAAGCCAAGGCCATATCAACCCAATGCTTCAATTCTCCAAACGCTTGGCCTCAAAAGGCATCAAGCCCACCTTAGCCCCAACTATCTGCTTCTCCAAACTCATGCATACTTCCATCAGCCCAACCCACTACGGCCCAAATATCCAAGTACGGCCCATTTCCGATGGGTACGATGATGGTGGTTTTCTTTCGGCCGAGTCGATTTCGGCCTACTTGGATAGCTTTCGGACCAACGGCCCAAAAACATTGGTCCAGCTCATTAATAAGCTATCTGAGGAAGGAGACCCAGTTAAGGCAATCATTTATGATGGGCAGTTACCTTGGGCTTTGGATGTGGCCAGGCAATTTGGGCTTGTTGCTGTGTTGTTTTTCACTGAGACTTGTTCAGTGAACAGCATATACTACCATGTTCAACGTGGGCTGATCAAGCTCCCACTTATGGGCCCTGGCCCAATTAAAGTCTCGGTTCCGGGTGCGGTGGAGCTCCAACTGTGGGAGGCTCCATCGCTTGTGCAAAATTATGATGCATTGTCGGTTTGGTTTGATGAAATTTTGAAGCAGTTTTCTGATATTGATAAAGTAGATTGGGTGCTTTTTAATATTTTCTATGACATGGAGAAAGAGGTAACTCAACCTATACATCATTATTCATTGCGTATGTATTTTCTATAAATGTGACTATGTGACCACGTAAAGATCTATAAATGAGCTGGTTTAAGGAATTGATAAAACAACTATATACTTCCTCCGTTCTAAATAAGCGCAACACTTTGACTTTTGCACTATTTACACACCTCACTTTGACCGTAATTTTTTACTAGTATAAAAAAAACAAAAATGATCATCTAAAATGTTGTTGGATTTGTTTCAATGAATATTTTCATGATATCAACTTTTTATAACTTTTACAAATACATAATTAGAGATATTAATGGTCAAAGTTGTGCGTTGACAAGCGTGAAAGTCAAAGTGTTGCACTTATTTAGAAACAGATGTTAGTATTTGTTTAATTAGAAGACTATAACAAATTTGTGGGATTAATCCGGCCTAACTATAGTCGTTTTTGTCATTATATAAGTTTATAACCAAACTTTGGATTTCACAAGTTCTATATCATTTAAACCTGCTTCATCTATGACCAAAAAAATAGAAACAAAATTAGGTTGCATATATGTGATTTTTCCTTGTCTAAAGTAGAAATCTCCTTACCGACATTGAAATGATGTTGATGTTAACATAAAAATGGTAAATGGAGAACTTGTTCACTAGCGAACAACTTATTAAGAGCAAGATTTGGTGTAGGGCATGGTCCAAATCAAGTGGATTTACCAAATTGTTCTCTCTCACCTATTTGCTTGAGTACTGATAGCTAGACTCTTATTATTTAATAAATTTCGCGCTTTTTGCTATTCAGGTGGTTGATTGGATGGCGAAAATGTGGAAAGTAAGAACCATAGGACCAACAATTCCATCATACTACCTAGACAAAAGACTAGAATATGACAAAGACTACAGCTTCCATCGCTTCAAGCCAAACGCACCCATATGCAAGAACTGGCTAGACACCAAGCCGAAACACTCCGTCATCTACATGTCCTTTGGAAGCTTAGCCAAGTTATCCGAACAACAATTCGAAGAACTAGCATATGGTTTAAAAAACACCAACCAAAATTTCTTATGGGTCGTAAGAAAATTAGAGCAACCTAAACTTCCTAAGGGGTTCATAGACCAAACTTCAGGACAAGGCCTAATAGTATCCTGGGCCTCTCAGCTAGAGATATTGGCTCATGACGCGGTTGGTTGTTTCGTGACTCATTGTGGGTTCAACTCGGTGCTCGAAGCGTTGTGTCTCGGAGTGCCGGTGGTGGGGGTGCCACATTGGGGTGATCAAGGGACTAATGCTAAGTTTGTGGAGGATGTTTGGAGAGTTGGAATAAGAGCTAAGGTAGATGAGAAGGGGATTGTGAGAAGAGATAAATTGGAGGAATGTATAAAGGAGGTGATGGAGGGTGAGAAAAGGGAAGAACTTAGGAAGAATGCTGCTAAATGGAAGAAGTTGGCTAAAGAAGCAATGGATGAAGGTGGAAGTTCTGATGAGAATATAAATGAGTTTGTGGGTTATATAGCAGGATGTTAGCACTTAGCAGTAGGTAATCTTTTAATTAATCTTTCGTTATTGTATGATGATTGATGTCTAATCAATTTTTCAAAAGCCTCTCAAAGGAAAAAAAAATTGTCAAACGAAAATATGTAATGCTTGAATTCAATTATGTTAATAACTTACTTGTCAAAATATGTGTCTAACTCAAGAGACAAATTTTAATTGTTAGAGTTTTTACACTAAACTAGTTCTTATCCGGGGAGATACGCCTCGGATTATTTACGAATGTGCATTTGAAGTCTTAAATCAAAAATTTGAGAGAAGTGGAGAGAATGAGTTGTAGGTGTTGATTGCGCTAAGGAAATGATCTTCCAGTTTCTTTTAAATTTTCTACATAGTAAATTATAATAGGAATTATTCATCAATATAACCATCGACTTCAAGAGAGTACATATAATTACTTACAAAGAATATAATACAATCTTATTTATGAAATTTAGGTTAATGTATAAGAATGTAACCGACGTAATTCAATGGTGTAGTAGTGTTAACTACGAAGGTTTTAAAAATTTGAAGAGTTTTTCTTTTTAATATAAGAGTACTTAGAGGTAGAAGACGCTATTATTAGCATTAGCTTAATGTGTATTAATATATACATTTGTATTTAATTATTTTAAAAATAAAAACATTATCTCGTCTTTAAATGATTTTTTTTTCCTCATAAAGACCAACATGAGATTGTAGAGTAGTTGGTTAGTCAGTTAGTGCATTAGTTTATCAAATGAGATATCATGGGTTCGAGTCTTCAAACACACATTTTTATTGTTTAATGTCTCATTTGATTGTGTGGGCATGTGGTATGAAAAAATCGACTGAGAGAATGAGGGAAAAGAAGGAAAAAATGAAGTGAATGCCACATGAAGGTTAACATCAGAGAGAAGTCATCGGTAACTGGCTAGTGGTAAAAATTCACAATCAAAGAGTTCTTATAACTTATAAGTACTACTCCCCCTTTCTTTTTATTTACTCACATCACTTTAAGATAGAAACAAGGACAGAGTACAAAATTATGAGAGAGAAATTGAAAAGCGAGTTAGAGAAACTAGAAAGTGAATTAAAATGGATGACATGGATGGAAAAAGAGGAGAAATAGATGAGACATATTACCAAAAATAGAAAAAGCAACAGTGCATAGATTAAAAAGAAACAGACCAAAAAGAAACGGAGGGAGTAGTTTATAAGGAAAATGTTATAGGGTAGTTTATGAGATAATGATGTGTTATTTCATTAACAGAACTTGTGTAAAAAGCTTGAATTGTGGTATATGCATGGGATGAAGAGTCTCTGCATCTATATCTGTATTCGATGAGGATTTGATATCTAATACCTCAATGGAGCATTTGGTTACAAATTCTCTTGCAACTACTTTAAAAAGATATACAATTGACAACCAAAGCCGCACTTTGACAAATTTGTGCAAAATCAATTTAATTCTATTTATTGATAAAAAGAAACTATTTTCGCAATCAACTCCCCATCATAAGAGCATGAGCAATGGGTGGGTTTTAGTTGGTCTAGCAAAAAGCTATGGTTTTTACTATTGGGGCAATTGATCCTTGGAGTTGGTTGGTCTGGAATGCTAGACCAGTTCCAGACCAACTGGGCCTTGGATGGTATGCTTAGCAACAAATGGTGTGATGCCATGTGTACAATATTGCTTTATTGTTGCTGTTTTTTGTTTTGTTTTGTACCAGATTGCTTTTTTGTTTTGAAGTAAATAAAAAAATCAACTTATAATTATTTTAAAAAAATTACAGTTGCAACTATAATTTTTTTATCTATAAATTGAATCCAAATTTGATATATTTTACCATATTTTTTCCCAACCTACTTTTCTTTCTAATCACTTTCTCCTACCCAAAATTATTATAATGTATATAAAATGATTAATATATCACTAATTAAAACATGAATACAAATTATCTACTCTATATAGGAATAAAAACATTTTGGATAGGAAATATAGTATATGATGGAGTATAGGAAAAGTAAGAAAGAGAAATAGAAAAGCCAAGTAGGACTAGCCCACCCATTGTGAGGAAAAAAAATGAGTTGGTGGAAAGTTGGTGGAATGTGAGGTGTAAGAAGGAGGAAAGGAGAGATAATGGAAAAAAATACAAAGACCAACAAAAGCTCACCCACCCATTGTACATGCTCTAACAACACACATGGACCGGGGATGAAACCTCGTTCTTAATAAATACGCGATTACGAGCAGTCGAGCACCCCAATTAGCCCAACATATAATCATAACACGGACTCGTAGATCTTCATCCAACTTGTGAAACATGTCAATCAACTAAGCCATGAAAAATGGGAAGCGACGAACTACTAGCCAAGCCAACCCAGCAGCATCTCTCGCAGCCGAAACACACCTCAGAAGTGCATGCCGCAGCATTCATAGGGAGCCCACACAACCCACATTTCTCCGTCAAACTAGGGATGCGCCAACGTAATCCACCTTTCGTTGGCAAAACATAAATTTAATTCTGTTTATTGGTAAAAAAAGCATGATAATAAAGATGTGATATAGATAGAAGCATAAAATTAAAATAACCACTTAGAAAACAGAGGAAACTATGTTCTTGACCAGTCTGCTTCGACGACCCCACCTGATATGCTATCTGAAAGTTCAGATTTTTAGTTAATACATCATGGCTGATGTCAGGGTAATTAAGCAAGGTAAAACAAAACAGTAAAAGCTCTTCTTTATAAAAACTCCTAATGTGGATTCTATACTCCTACTTAAACTGTGAAACACACAATATTGTTCACCCATTTTTTAAGCTCTTCATCACCAACACAAAAAAAAAAAAAAAAAAAAAATCAACAGCAGTTATGGAGGATGCTAAACAAGGCCAAAAAGCCCATGTTCTTGTGGTTCCATTTCCAGCCCAAGGCCACATCAACCCAATGTTTCAATTCTCGAAACGCTTGGCCTTCAAAGGGATCAAGCCCACCTTAACCCCAACAATCTACATCTCTAAATCCATGCACACCCACACTATTCCAACCCAATATGGCCCACCAATCCAAATAAGGCCCATTTCCGACGGTTACGACGATGGTGGTTATGCACAAGCTGAGTCTACTGCGGCCTACTTGGATAGCATCGCAATCGAAGGCCCAAAAACACTGGCCCAGCTCATTCAGAAGCTAGCCGAGGAAGGGGATCCAGTTAAGGCTGTCATCTATGATGGGTTTGCGCCTTGGGCTTTGGATGTGGCCAAGCAGTTTGGGCTTGTTGGGGTTTTGTTCTTTACTCAGTCTTGTTCAGTAAATAGCATATACTATCATGTCCATCGTGGGCTGATCCAGCTACCACTTTTGGGCCCTGGTCCAAGTACGGTCTCAGTTCCTGGTGTTCCGGAGCTCCACCCGTGGGAGGTTCCGTCTTTCGTCGAAAATTACGGGTCATACCCGTTTTGGTTTGATTCGGTTATGAAGCAGTTCTCTAACATTGATCAAGTGGATTGGGTGTTGTGCAATATTTTCTATGACATGGAGACAGAGGTAAGTGAAAACTATGCATGCTTTGCATGAAAAAAATAAAAAACTATGCATAAATACTAAAAGTACATCTGTTTGTGTGGTCAAAAAGTACAGACGTGACCTTCTATATTTGTCCTACAACTAGATAGCACACCCTTCCAAATTGGAAAAAACTTATACTTCCTCCGTTTTTTTTTTTACCCGCAACATTTTCTTAAAAGGGAAATAATTATTCACTTGCAATACTATTTATTTTTACTTTTCCTTTCTCTCTATCTCTCTCCAATCACATGGGCCCTCTCTTTTTTTCCTCTCTACCTCTCGTACCCAAAAATTGCATTGGAGTTGATGGAAAAAAAGGTGTTGCGAGTAAAAAAAAATGGACAAAGTATACAAAATATAGTTGTTTTTTTAGTTGAAGTCTAATTTTTATGTCTATCATCCCAAAACTTTAATTATAAATATCTTTAATTATCGATTAGTATAAAGTTGATATTACATAAATTAGATGTAAATACTATAGTGTAAAAGTCAAAACGCGTAAACTTAGACATTTTGTAGAAGAAATTAGGCAATGTTGATTGATGTTCATATAAACCGGCACTTAACGCGTATGTTTTTGCCTCTTTATTTGTTCAGGTGGTTGATTGGATGGCGAAAATGTGGAAAGTAAGAACCATAGGACCAACAGTTCCATCATATTACCTTGACAAAAGACTAGAAGATGACAAAGACTACAACCTCCAACTTTTCAAGCCAAACTCTGCCTTATGCAAAAACTGGTTAGACTCCAAACCAAAAGACTCCGTCGTCTACGTCTCCTTCGGAAGCGCGGCCAAGTTATCCGAAGAACAATTTGAAGAACTATCATGGGGTTTAAGAAACAGCCACAACAATTTTTTGTGGGTTGTAAGAGAAAATGAGCAAGCTAAGCTTCCAAAGGGGTTCATAGATGAAGCTTCTAAACAAGGCCTAGTGGTGAGTTGGGCTTCCCAGTTGGACATTTTGGCGCACGAGGCGACGGGTTGTTTTGTGACTCATTGTGGGTTCAACTCGGTCCTCGAAACGTTGTCTCTCGGAGTGCCGGTGGTGGGGGTTCCACAATGGACAGACCAAGGGACTAATGCTAAGTTTGTGGAGGATGTTTGGAGAGTTGGTGTAAGAGCCAAGGTAGATGAGAAGGGGATTGTAAGGAGAGAGATGTTGGAAGAATGTATTAAGGAAGTGATGGAGGGTGAGAAAAGGGAAGAATTTAAGAAGAATGCTGCTAAATGGAAGAGGTTGGCTAAAGAAGCAATGGATGAAGGTGGAAGTTCTGATAAGAATATTGATGAGTTTGTAGCTTATGTTGTTGGATGCTGACAATTGTAATTTGTTAAATATGGGCGTGGACTGCACCCATCGTAAGGAGAGAGTCCACTTCACAATACTAAGAAGGTTCCACCTTAAAACCATATGGCAATAGGGGAAGTAGCCCCTTTGCATTATAAAGTGAACTCATCTGTTCTTTTATCAATGTGGAACGCTCACATGTGTTGTGAGCTATACATCATAGCTTCAACATAATTTTAGAAGCAATATACTTTTTTATTTTTATTTTTGGTTTTAGAGAGTAATGCATGTGTTAAGAGATTATTCATGTTTAATCCCTCTTAGAAATTAATGTTGTAAAATACTCCTAGTTCTGTTAGGAGTATTGCTAGTTTTCCTAGTTATAGTAGGAATAAGACTCATATAATGCTAGTTCTATTAGAATTAGAACTCTTAGTTATGTTAGGAGTATAAATCGTATTTCTAATTCTAGTTCGAGTCAAAATAAATAAGACAGGAATCAAAGTAACAAAGAAATTTTATTCAATAAATATATTGAGTACAATCTCTGTAGACATTTTATAATAAAAATAAACTAAGTCCTCTAATTCTGTCTCGAAAGTGGGGAGTTGAATGTAGGGGTGACGTTTTGTCAACGTCAACCTATGTGTTCGAGTTTGGGATGACGTTTTGTCAATGTCAACCTGAGTTTAAGTTTGGGATGGGTTTTGTCAACGTCAACCTGAGTTTAAGTTTTGGATGACGTTTTGTCAACGTCAACCTGAGTTTGAGTTTGGAATGACATTTTGTCAACGTCAACCTGAGGCTTGGACCCGTTTATGACTTGGAAGTCTTTTCACCTTTGTCATTTGACCATTTTACTTGGATTAGTGATATAGACTAGCCCAAATATTTTACAATCCAAATTGTATTTGTTTGATTTAATTAATCTGTATATCTTATTTAGGTGGGTAAATTAATTAAATTGGGCTAGCTATATTTATTTTAGCGCAATAAGAATTAAGCTATTTTAATATAAAACACTAATAAATTTTTAGTGTCTACAAATTGCCCCCTCGAGACTATGTCATATACACAATTTATTGTGCTTTAGTATGATGACGTCTCAAATAATTTGAGTTTGGGTTAGTAATTAGGTGACAATTACCGTGTTGCTAAGATTTTGTTGCATAGAGTCATGAACTACCTGTAATAAGTCTATCAAGTCTTGGACTCGGACAAATAATCCTGATCGAATAAGTATTAGGATTTTTTTTCACCAAAATGTATAAATACGCACCTAAACTTGTGTTTGACCTCCATACTAAAATCAAACTCAGGTCGACGTTAACAAAAAGTCATCTTGCACCCAAATACAGGTCGACATCAACACGTGTCACTGTGCAACTACGAAACATAATCAAATGACTTAGTTTATTATCATTATAAATTGTTTACAGAGATTATACTCAATATATTTATTGAAATAAAATTTATTTGTTACTTTATTTCTTGTCTTATATATTTTGGCTCAAAATTTAAATTGTGCATACAAATTTTATCAGAGAGCGACCAAATATAGTGATGTAGACGAGATTTGATGTTATGATTTGGTATTACCAGCCCACAAGAAAGTAAGATGCATGAAGAATCAATAATCACTATATAAGAACAAATTATCTTTCTCATCAGTTCTTTCAGTTCTCTGAAAATTTAAAAATTCCTCTATTCAAAAAAATATATATTCATTGCAAAACTTTACCTGAGGATAGTTGATGTCTTTAAGAGATCCGTCATAATTAGTAATAAAAATTTTCAGATGGTTTTAAAAAGGATGAGGAATGAGGATATTAAACTTTATGTAATGTTCGGATTAGAAATCGGATACTTTTGGTCAGGTATGTTGGAAATAATCAGTATGATTGATGTACTCATGAAGAACAAATATATAAACAATATTGATATACAATATAAAGAAGAAACTTATCTGCAGATAACAATCAACTGAACTTGATTGAATTCCACAAGAACAACGCTGCGCCGTGGTATGGAGGCCACTGCCTTAGAAACGAATTTCGCCATCTCTGGTGCGGATTCCTGATGATGTTCGTCCCCTAAGGTTCACACAACGATCCCCGACTCCGTGCACCCGGATCAAGGATTGGAGTTTCTCAAGAACTGCTCAAATCTCGAAGAAAGGGGTTGGCCATGTGTTTAGGTTAATGAAAACAACATTGAGGGAGGAAAAACGGCCAAGAAGGTATTTATATAAGGGTTATAAAACAACTCCGAAACAAATCCGGAAATAAGAAGAAAATAAAATATTTCGGATATCTCGGAAACCGCGAGTCGCGGTAGGCTTGCGGCAAACTACCGCGAGTCGCGGCAAGCCCTCGCCAGAAATCTTCGCGTTTCAACTTGGATGAAATCCAACAATCCCCCACAAACGCGAATACATGAGAAACAAGAAATGAGCAGTAAAAGGAAGGTTTGATACTTACAAACTAGTGTCCAAGGATTGAACTAGCATGTTAGTGAGATGGGGTGTCCCCTCACCTACAAGTGTCCACTGGATTGAACTTGCAGGAGAGAGAAGGGACCCAATAGCACATATATCTTACCCTCAGAGCTTGAGAAACTTCGCGTTATCCATGAATTGCCTCTTGAACAACATACAACACTGTTGATCATACAATTCATATTCCTTTTAAGACAAGTCACATGTCTTTCAAATGAATGTGAACATACACACAGTTCAACAATCCTAGCCATCACCCTGGGATTCCAGTGAGCGCTCTAGAATGCCTACAAGTACGACATTCAACAGAAGGAGGCCATCACTTCACACTCAAATATGATGTTCTATTACGTTCAAATAAATTTGAATCAGCCACGAAGGCCATAGAAACATCAAGTCCATTACGTTCAATTAAATGAATCAGCCATAAAGGCCATGGATTCCAACACAACCCTGCCGGTTGCCGCCGAGTACCATCAGCTCCACTTGTCAAACCACCATAAAGGCTATAGACTCTCACAATCCATTAGGTGTGAACAAAGTAGACCATCCCTATTACAGGACTATGATACCGACCATGTGGATCATGCACAAGGCATCACAACGGTGTAACCATCAAGTCCATTCCAAGGAGCACCCAAGCCTGCTGGGATATGGAAACACTAAGAGCGGTCAAGCTCAACCTCACATACAGTATCTCATTGTATGCCACATACAACATCACATTGTATGCCAGGTGTGTCTATAAGTCCTGTCTTAGAACTATAGACACATTAAGGACAATCACTGTCCAACTTGATATCTATGAATCTACCAAGTTCAATTGCCAGTTGAACCAACCAAAGATTATAGATTCATCAATCCATTAAGCTCAAGTAAAGTAAGCCACCACAAAGGTAATGGATTGTCCTGTCACTATACCATCATGCTCACTATTCAAAGCACCAAGCATGGTAATGGATCCTCACACATCCATTAAGTTTGAACTAGCTGAGCCACCGAACTAGTTATGGTTATGTGACCCCACGTGAGCATTACTAGTCCCAACACGGGACCTCAGAAGCATCCATAAGGTCCTCTCAGTGAACACAACACCAACCTGTGCATGCTCCTGTCCATATGTGCCTCCATTGCCTTCACATGACAATGTACGTAAGCATCTGAAACATCACAATGTAAATAAGTGAGTATTTCATTACCCCCACAACCAGCAACTTGCCAAGGATTTTCTCATCAGTCGACTTCTTGACTCTATCAGTTCAACTCAATGAACTTATTCTTATGGTTGACTCTGCAACACATCTTACTTTGCATCTCCTCAACAAAACAACCAGTCAAGAACAATATGCCAACATATACACTTATAAACATATAAGCATAAACATTTAGAAAATCACTTTCTAGAGATAGTTCATAAACATGCATACAGAACATAATAGTTCATGCTAACTATTCAACCTTCTAGTTGAACCTGTTACAAACCATGTTTTCTTAACAAGATTGAGATAAAAGGTGCCTTTACCAATACATTGGCATTACATCCATGAACCACATGAATTACCTCATCCCCAACTTCCATCTTGGCTCAAGAATCGAAACCTTCAGTTTCATAAAGACATCAAGAGTGTGAACATCAAAGACATAAGATCAATCATAGGCACATGATCACCAAACAATGTCAATTTGATCAATATCACTCAAACAAATACCATCTTGAAAAACCAAGATACAAAACTTAGTTCATCACAAGGAACTAATTATACAAGTGGTATAAACCATAAACCACCTACAGACCATTCAAGTCTTCTCACCAAGGAAACCATACAGGTCAGCTCCAAATCCCGGAAGATCTAGTGACTCTTCCTTCTCTAAGATGCCATTCATGTATGCACTTTACGTATTAACTTCATGCGTAATCAAATAACACGATCCCAACGCAAACACAGCCACTGGCCTAGGCAAACTTAGCAACAGATGAGATAACTACATAGGTCAATATCAAAACATTAATGAACCTCATAATCATGTACCTTGCCCATAGCTTTTCAGGCTCACAACTTCAAAGTCTATTGAAGACCAACACACACCCAAAGTATCAACTATGGTCCGGCAAAGACATACACGGTGAGTATGACAGGTCACTAATGAGTCATGTTCAAGCTTGTTTTTCTTTAAGCACTAGTCCCAATCAGAAGTCATAAAAACCCCTTGTGAACTGATCATCACCACCAGATAATAACCCATAGACTTCACATAGTTGATCAACAATGTCAACTTTCTAACCACGGAGGTTACAAGCAAGACTGGACTTTGCTAACTTAGAGAATTAACATTTTGCTACTCCTTTGTTGAACTACACATCAACAATACTAGGAGATACACCAAATAGAATCAGGCAACAAACACATAATCATGACTACTGAACAATCATATCAATGACTAACAAATCATCAATGATATCATGAGATTCATCCAACAGAGCTTATTCAAGAAGAAATAAACACATCATCAAATTCACCACAACAACAGCCACAGAGAACTAAATCCTCACACCGACTGTGCAAAGGAAGGATAGAAATCCAACCATAGTTAGAAACCCTCACAATCAGAACATGGAGAATAACTAACAGCTCATCGGCTTATCTTACATAGGCCATAACTTGCTGAAAATAACGATAACCCCCACATGAGAGAAGATACCCAAAGATGGTCTGAAGAATACTCATAACCCTCTTAAAAATAAAAATTCCTCATGTTCTTTCATCCTTGAATGATTTCACTCACTTGGCACACAACCACCATTAACCTCAAAATTCTGCTTATTTACAAGGAGTCCCAAATGGTCTCACCTAGACTCTTAACAAAAGGAATGGAATGCTAGCATCTAATCAATCAACACATGAAATATGATAGCATTCACCAATCATTACTCCAAGTTTACCAAAGAAGCTAAGTCCTCAAGAATTAACTCAAATACTTCAATAACCCTAATAGACACAACTATGGGGTTACTCCGAGACACGACTTAGCGCTAGAGTTACAACTAATAAACCCAAAGGTCATTCAACCAATCCAAAAGCCCATATGACTTAACATGGTCAACAAATTCAAACTTTACAAGAGTTTTATAAAGCAACTCTAAACCACCAAATATATAACTTGTATACAACACATACAATGCAACAAGCAGAAGTGAACAATTTCCAGCTCAAAAGGTCAATCATGAAGTTTGCTTTCTCATCATGTCTACTCAAGCAAGCCACAAACACAAACTCATTTCTCAAAAGAAACTAACAATTTGAGGCCATAGGTATAAATTTAAAAACCAAGCAATGGGTACATAAAATAAATTATGTAAATAAGCTATACTTGGAATATTAACGATAAGAGAAAACCTCCCTTTCGCCAAGCCTGTTGAAGGTACTATGAATTCCACATAGTTGCCACTCCTCCAACTCCCCTTTGCTTGCTGGAACGTTTCTACCTCTAATTCAACCTTCACAAACCTAACATGTCACAAAATTGACTGTTATATATGAAAGGGGTACATAAAATAATTCATGTAAATAAGTTAGAGTACATAATTAAATTAAATTAAAGAGCAAACTTCCCTTCTAATACGTCTTATGAACAATATCCAATTGACTTGAATATTTAATAGCGGCGTCTTTGCTATCAAGAACTCAATGAGAAGTATAAACATGAAGTTGACTTCCTCCATCAATATCAAAAACCCTCCAATTGTTCTCAGAAATTATTTATCAAATAATAAGAGTCTTGAGTCACCATATGAGACTTATATCATCATATAATTTCCAACCCTTATCAAACAAAGAACAGAACAATATAATGCTCATGGACTCATTCCATGACATATTGTTAAATTTGGGTTAGTACATGATAATCCAGAGAATCTCACTATAAGAAATTTAGCAGTCTCTATCGTTTATGAAAGAAAACAAAGAAAACACATTATTATATGGAGTCCTATTCCCACCTGTAAGACTGAAAATACCAAAAATAATCCATGACAACTTCTGGTAATTAGAAGTAGATGTTGACTTTGCTTCAATATTGCTGTACTAACTGTTTTTAAAGAAATCAACTAGCATGTAAATTAATCACTTTTCAAGAATTCCATCGCATGAATGTCGAGTGCCGGCCGTACCCACATATTACATCAGCAGCAAGAATTCGAATAGAAATTCAACTACAAATTTTAATTTGCAGCTATTCGATGCCATGTACCCTTCAAAATCGACAACGGTTCCCAGACGACAGAAATTCCAAATTTTTCAAGTCTTGACAACTATATGGTGGAGACCCTCAAAATTATAGAAATCAGCCGTATAAGTTTGCTCCTCAAACTTTCATTGTAGGCAACGTACAAGATTTATTTTTCTAACCATACTTAAACAAATAACCAATACTCAAGGAATCCTTTCCAAGGTAGATTGTTAAAAATAGGTTAGAATAAATTATACATCAACATGAATACAACAATCTAAATAAATTTGTTTCTAAATTGTTGGAAATAATCAGTATCATTGATGTACTCATGAAGAACAAATATATAAACAATATTGATATACAATATAAAGAAGAAACTTATCTGCAGATAACAATCAACTGAACTTGATTGAATTCCACAAGAACAATGTTGCGCCGTGGTATGGAGGCCACTGCCTTAGAAACGAATTTCGCCATCTCCGGTGCGGATTCCTGATGACGTTCGTCCCCCAAGGTTCACACAACGATCCCCGACTCCGTGCACCCGAATCAAGGATTGGAGTTTCTCAAGAACTGCTCAAATCTCGAAGAAAGGGGTTGGCCATGTGTTTAGGTTAATGAAAACAACATTGAGGGAGGAAAAACGGCCAAGAAGGTATTTATATAAGGGTTATAAAACAACTCCGAAACAAATCCGGAAATAAGAAGAAAATAAAATATTTTGGATATCTCGGAAACCGCGAGTCGCGGTAGGCTTGCGGCAAACTACCGCGAAACACAGACAAGCACCGCGAGTCACAGCGGCCAGCGCGAGTTGCGGCACCCATCGCGAGTCGCGGCACCCACCGCGAGTCGCAGCAAGCCCTCGCCAGAAATCTTCGCGTTTCAACTTGGATGAAATCCAACAGGGTAAAGGTCAGGTTTTTCATATCTAGGTAGTAGTAGAAAGTGCAGAGTGCGAACATATGCAAGTTTTATTAAGCAAAGGTTTTATGAGAAAATCGATTCACAATAATTGTAGTATCTAATCAAGCTTACATGTTCATTAGTCATCACTCATCACTCATCACTCATCACTCATCAAAGCTCTTATATTGGATTAAAAATCGTACATTCTAATTGTTCTAACAACGAATACTTAACAATCTTTCCCATGTACTCCCTCTGCATTTTTTTTTCACAAATTCTTAAAAAAGACGGTCTCACGTTAGTTAACTAATGTGAGACCTGCCTTAGTCCAAGAGATATATGTTTTTCAAACACGGATCTCGTCTCACAAATTCTCACGATAATATTTTTGGTGAATTAGTTAATATTTTTGGCGAATTAGTTAAGTATTTTAGCACAATAGTTTAGAGCTGGTAATCTATAGGTAGACTTACATTATTTTTTAGTTAACATATCCAGTACATTAGTTAGTGTTGTTCTATAATTAGTTAAGATCTATTGAGCATTATTTAGTTTCTAATATAAACAAAGAAATAACTTTTTATATATCTACAATGTCAAATACAAAAGACAACCTGAAAAAAGAACTTAAAACAACCTAGCACTTGGAGTAATTGTACCAATTTCAGTTTCGTTTTTGAATTTTTTTTTTTTTTAGTCTTCTCAAAATGACTTTTCTTCCTTGCACTTCTTCCCTTTGTTTTTGCATGATCCGGGTCTAAATAACCAATGTAGTTGTACTTGAGAAGCATTGTTCTTCTACAATTGGTTTTGTAGTTAAGACTTTGTTTATACTTGTAGTAGTATTTTCGTAGGCTACTTGGAGTACCTTTCTTGCATCTTCATTATCTTGACTTTTGATAATGAGATTGTAGAACTTTCTTGCTACTTCATATTTCCATGGGATTACGTTGTTTGTGACTGCTCCAAAGATTTCTCTATTCATTTTTCTTTTCCACAGTTCACTCTTTGCAAATCTAGTCCACCTTTTGCTCATGTACCTATGTGGTATTGTTGTGATTGAATGCATGTGCATGATTCTCAAGGCATCAAAACTTAACAATCCTGGCAGCATAACTTTTACATCATGTTATTTAACTATTACAAATAAATTAAGAACTAATAACATTTAGGTATTAGTTATGTTTTTCATATAAAAAGTTAAACTTTCAAATGCAAAAGTTAAGTTTTTGGTACCAAAAGTGATTTGACCTGTTTCTTCAAAGTTTTTGCAAGTGCAAGTTATCGTCTTATCATGGGTAGTATATATTGCCCTTTGTGATGAATTTGTGTCAAACACTTCTTTCACTTCAAACATGATAGACATATTGTCAGGTGAAACAACAACAAAGTAAGTGTTTGTGGACCTTCCCATTGCAAACTAGCTCGTGCTCAAATATTTTACTTACATTCAAATTAAACAGCGAATTCAGGTTGTAGCCAGAGAATGGAGGAGGAAAAACAATGCATGTTTTAGGCGTCTCGATGAATTAGAGAAGAAAAAGAGAATGATTTATGCGGAATAGTGAAATTAGGGCCAATAAAATGCGTTATAATCTAGTTTCTATGATATAACTAATATACTTTAGCGCTTAACTAATATATTTTAGCGCTTGACTAATATACTCCAACGCTTAGCTAATTCATCTAGAAGCAATTTATGTCTAGTATAACTAATATGTCCAAGTGCTTAACTAATTTCGCTGCTGGTTTGATGCATGCGCGTGATGTCAGCATGACATCAGCTGGTCTTACGTTAACACTAACGTGAGAACGTCTCTTCAAAAACGGACTCTTTTTTTTTTATCTTTTCTACCTTAACTGTGCATGTTTGCAAATACAATTTTTTTTTTGTTACAAGAAAGAAAAACTAGGTCTGGTTCCTAATATAGGACCAGCCTACAGCATCCTTTCGAATGATGGAAGAAAAAACCAAATTAGAGGAAGAAAACCAATCTAATTGTAATATCCCGAAAATTTAAGCTTCATTAACATTAATAATTAAGCTTAATAAATTATTTAAAAACTAATTAATTTAATGAATCGATTCTTTAATAGATTTGAAACAAAATAAAAGCAAGTATTTGATAAGATAAGCTAAGTTAGTGTGGTTCTATAATAAAGGAAATAGGAAAAACTTACTAATTTTGGTAATACAAAAGAATTAGAAAATTTCTTTAAATGGAAAATCACCATGACCACCCATTCCATCTTCTTCCTCAAGCTCCCTCTCCTTGCTCTCCAAGGCTTCTAGAAGACCTTGCTCCCCAAGTATACTTCACCATTAAGCCTTTATTATTTTTATTGAGTTTTGCTCCTAAGATTACCATAAATAGTATGCTGATTTTACTTTTCATCTCCACCCAAAAATCAGAAAATTTCCAACCTTTAACCACCTACTCTCCTGTTTTTTCCGGCCACCCTCCGACCACCACTACCACCTGTCTGTGCGCCAGACACGCCACCACCAGACAACCACCGCCGACAGCCAGCACCACCTCCCTTCCTCCTCCCTCCCCTGCGTTACTTCTTCCTCTTCACCCTCACCTATCTCGCTGCTCTCCTCCCTCTGCCCGCCTACTGTCCCCGCCACCCACCTGACGCGCCGCCGCCCTGCCGGCCAGAATGCCTCCCCTGCCGCCCATCCTGACCCGCTGGAGCTCCGACCCCGCCCCTGCTGTCCCTCTTCGTGTCTTCTCTTTATTTTACCCAGTAAGTTTCACCTTTCCCTCCTTTTATTGTTTTGAAAAGTTTAAGTCATTAGTTTAGGCTTAGTAATTTACTTGACCCATTAGTATGTTGGGCTAATTAACTAATCTAATTTGAAGTATAATCTTGCTTTTGTAACTTAAAATCTACATTGTATGTAGTAAATTTAATTATGCATAAGTGTACCTATAATCTTTTAAGATTAAGTATTGAGACTTAATATGATTAATAAATCAAGTTGATCGAACTTAGTTAATTAAACTATTATAAAGTCCACTCTACTTCATGAAATAATCATACAACCTAATTATAGTTTAAAATAAATTATGATATAGTCACTTTTACTACACCTTAACTACATAAATGGTGTTTTTGGTTAATAAAATTATAGTTTCATGCTCATATAGTCATAACTTTAGTTTATGGATTATAAAGTGATACTAATTAAGTACACTTGGATTTTAAGTATAATGTTAGTAAGCTTAATCTATAAGTATAGTCCCACTTTTTAGCTTAATGAAACGAATATCACTTCTTAAGTTGTAAATTAAGTAAGTCACTAATACATGGACACTCACTAGTTGAAAATATCACTAATACAAGTTAGAATTTAACAATTAGTTAGATAATCACTTTACTATTAAAAGTCTAACTAAAGCACGAAAGTTCTATAATCACACCTTCAAGTCGTTAAACATGAATTATCATGAATCTTATGAGTAGGAGTTGTTACTAAATAATCTTACATAAGTTGGACTTAGAACTCATATTAAATGTGTCATCTATTATCTTAATATTAAAGGAACTTGGTGACCAAGTTAGTAAAATCAAGAGTTATAGTTTAAGTAATTAATGGTGATAATGAGGTTTCATAACTATTAATTTCATAACTCTCCATAAAGTCATAATAAGGAACTTCCCATCTTAGGCACATGATGGAAATGGATCGTAGAGCTTAAAGATCTAGAATAAAATATTAATAAGTCGTTCTTTATCAATTCTTGAATAGATTAGAAAGGAAAAAGGGATATTACAAGCCTCCCCCGGCTATCAAGTATAATAATCGCGGCTCGAGGTAACGTCTACTGCTAACACCCGCACTCCCCTTCCAACAATGGTTTATGACGCTTTTGTATAATGTTTTGATAATATGTACTACCTCCGTCCCAGAATAGTCTGAACACTTTCCTTTTATGTTTGTCCCAAATTAGTTTGAACACTTCCATTATTTGCATGGTCCCACCATTAATATATTAATTCTTTTACACATCTTTGGCCCACACTCTACCTTTTATCAATAAAAAGTTACTCAACTTTCTCTCTCCTCTAATAAAAAATGTCCCACCAACTCCTATCACATCTACTCTTTAAATAAAATAACATTTGATAACCACACCACAACTTATCACCTTAAACTACGTGTCCCAACAAGTGTTCAGATCATTTTGGGACGGAGGGAGTATTTATGGTGTACGGGATATGAAATGTTTCACTATGCAAATTATGTTTATAAATGATTTGGTATGACATTTTGATGAGTTTTAAAATATACCGCAAGTGCACGGTGTCTGTTTAGCATAAACTGGCAAATACGGGTCGATCCACAAGGAGAGGAGTTCTACAGATTTAAGTTCAATTATCTAACTACTTCAAGAGAGGAAATTGATTGAGGAATTAATAACTAAACTAGAATAAACTATAACACAAAAAAATGGAAGTTTATCAATTAATTAAAAACCTAGGGCAATCGATCGGTCCACCATGCTTATACCAATTTAATCACTACAATATAGTTCGACAATACTTGGATTGAGGTTCGAATAAATAAAGTATTTCGTTAATCCTTGGTCAGGCATTAACAACTCTTAGATTAACATATGCTAGTACGGTCGCTCAACATAATCAAATCTACCTATTGTAACAAGCCTCTAATGAATACGATCTTTCGATTCTAATTCTTATTAGCTAAACATAACTCATGATATTGCGCAATTACATGAATTAAACAAGCATAACAAATCAATAGGAATTATTCTAATTCAATCCAAATAACGAAGAACTTTAAACCACAATAAAAAAGGTATAAACATGGCTTCCCTCTCTAAGCCCTAGAAAAAGTCTACTCACTCATGATAATAGTAAAATCAATAAACATAATCAAAGTAAAAGAATTCATTAAGTTAAACAAAGTAAAGAGAAATACCGAATGATTCAAGAACAATGAAAACCAAAATCGATGATCTTTATAATCTTCAAGAGCAAGAGTTAATACAAAACTAGAGAGAGAAACTAAGTGTTTAGCCCTAAAAACGTAGATAATAAGATAGATAATTGGAATTACCAAAAACCTATTTATACTTTTTTACAAAACCGGCTAAAAAAACAAGTAAATCCGTCCCGAGAAAAACCGCCCGGTCGGGCGGCGGTGTTTAAGAACTACGACCAAGAAGCAAAATTCGCCCGGTCAACCGGGCAGATCCGCCCGGTCGGGCGCGTAACCATATTTCTTCTCTCTCTCGCCCGGTTGACCGGGCGAACAAAACTCAGCTGCTGGAGAGCTTTTGTGGCTCGCCCGGTCGGGCGAGAGTCCCTTTCGCTCATTTTTGATGTAATCTTGTCCGAATCACTTGTGCAATCTCTCGGATCTTCTATGGGCTATAAGTGGACCGTTGGACTTCCGTTCTGCAGCTCAAATGAGGGCGCTAAACGCTTAATCTGCACAAAAACATCTAACACACGGAAACAAGTCCAAACATATCAAATAGCTCAAGAATCGAGCTCCAATGAGCTCAAATCAACTATCGTAGCTAAAGGTGTAGAGCTAAATAATCTATATAAAATAGATACATCAAAATCCCCCAAGCTAACATTTTGCTTGTCCCTAAGCAAAACCACACAAATGAGTTACAAGATACGATTGTTTCACCCCATAGAAAATGCAGTTCGAAAATATTAGTAGACTCAAAAATCAATCAAGAAAGCATGCATCATCATCAATCCCTTATATCAAGCCAATGACCAATCACCGAGAAAGACAATCAAGTAAGGTCACTGCGCATATCATGCAAATACTAAGATGGTGCTCACAAGGGGGAACACTCTTCTCTCATTCTTGTAGCAGGCAAAAGATGTGCCCGATCACTCACCACCCCAACCATAACAACCCTTCCCACTCATACTCTCATGTGTTTAGAAAGGTAATAATGCCACTCATCCTAATCATGTCGACTCAAGTAGCAAACGTACTCTTTAACCTTGACAAACTGACTACACATCAATCCAATAAACAATGTAAACACAAGCTTAAGAGGACTTTTCAGGAGTGTAATGGGGCTTAGGTAAGGGCAGTGGCGGAGCCAGAAGGGGGGACATGGGGACAGATGTCCCCCCACTTTTAAAAAAAAAATTCACGAAAAAAAAAAATTTTTTTTTGAAAATGCAGCACTGCAGGGGTCGCGAGAAACAAACACACACACAAAACATAAAGCTTTTGAGAAGAAACGAAGAGAGAGAAAGTTTCAAAACTGAAAACCCTATCTTACAAACCGTTACCCGCCGGACTGCCGGAGGCCCGGAGCCTTAGCCGTCAGTCGCGCAGTCGAGGCGTACGAAGAAGCAGCCACGAAGGAGCCAGCAGGCAGCAGAGGAAGTGCCGAAGTGAGGAGCGAAATACGAACCACGGCAGTCAGTTGCCTGAGCCTCCACGAGCCGCCGGAATCCCAGTCGGCAGTCAGCCAGTCACCACCACTCACCAGTAAGTTGTTTTTCAATTTGGCAAGTTTTAATTCCACAAATTTTAATTTCGCTGTTTTGATTTGAGGTAATATATAATTATATATCAATGTTTGGTTGTGAATTTGTGATTATAGCTGAATTAGTTCATTAGTTGAAATGATTTGTTGTTGGATATTAGAATGTTGGCCATGATTTATTAAATTGATTTGTTGATTCATGTTTTAGGGTTTAGGTAGTTTGTAATTTGTAATTTCTCATTTAGAAATTGTAAATATGAGTTGATTTATATTGAATAAATTGATTATTTTGGTTTGATAAAGTAATTGATTCATGTTTATCAATTTAATTAGGAAAATGTCAAGTGGTTCACATTCACCTAATTCAAACAAGTCCAAGGCTAAGGGCAAACAACCCGATCTTCGACAATTCATGTTTAAAAGAATGAAATCCCAAGAAACATCTTCACCCGCTCATAGTGAAACACCTCAAAATGAATCTCCTTCAATTAGCTCTCCCCAAACTCAAAATGTTGATATGAATGTTGGTGGTTCAAGTACTAGTAATGCACCATTACAGGAGGAGGAGAAAGAGGAGGATTAGTTGATATGCCACAATCAAACCCATATAACACCATACATTGAAGTCATGGTTATTTGGGAAAATATGCTAAAGGTTAGGGTCATCTGAGATAATTTCTCTTTGGATTGTAAGACTATAAGCATTTTGGAATTTTGGATGTAAAACGTTAAGTATTAAACAATTTGTGTTGTAGTGTTTTTTTTTTCTAATTTTTTTTCCGATTTCCCGACGTTCGGATTTTGTCCCCCCGCTTTGAAAATCCTGGCTCCGCCACTGGGTAAGGGTAGGGAATATGTATAGGAAATGTGGTGGAAGAACCCAAGAATGGGGAAGCAAAAGTCACAAGAAGCATCAACTATAACACAACCAATAACAATGTCCCAGCTCTATGAATCAACAAAATTTTCAATAAACCCATCCTTGAAGCAGTGTAATGAATTTTTCTTTGCAAGCGATTGTGAAGGAAAGAATTTTAACCCTTTTGTTCATTTTTTTTTTTTCCATCTTTCTTTTCTTTTTCTTTGCATCTTTTCGATCCAACAATCACATTTATTTCACTTTGCTTATTCTCTTCTTTTTCTCGAACTTTGAACCTTACAAAATACAATCATCTCCACCCAAAGTAACTCACAGCAACCATTTCAGATACTAACTTCGACAGATGCTCCCCCAAGCTAGGCTTGGATTAATATCAACATAAAGGCCATGGGCATGTAATGAGGTTTAGTAACATGAAATAGTCATTAGGCTCAGCGGGGCTAAGGAGGATAATAGTATATCAATAAAAATCACTTTGAGGCTCAAGAATCGACAAAAGGACGCCTCTATCATAGCAATTGCCACAAGTCATCGATATCAATAAGTACGTTGTCAAAGTCAAGATCGGTCTACTAATGAGGAACTAACACACAGGAAACAGAATGGATGTAGAAATAAATCCATTGGCAAGAATGAGTCCTCACAGTCTAACCAACTTAGCTCTACAATCAATGCAAGTGCCGCAAGTATCATGCAATCAAGGGTCATGGAAGATTGAAAATCAACTCAAGACTAACAAATACTCACGCTAACTATCATAGATTCGTAGTCCAAGAATTCATTCAAAAATTTGGGGGTGCAGGGGAAACAACCATGCAACTCATCATAACTCATGTCAAGCTCGTAATTTTTTTTTTTTTTTTTTTTTTTTTAAGAGAAACTAAACTAACTACACTACAAAGCAAGAAAAGAGAGAGAAAGTACTTACAGAAATCCTCCCCCAAGCTAAACTCGGCAATGGCCTCATTGCATCTAGAGGGGAAGAGAGGACTCACGCGTCATCATCAGACATATCGGCAAGAAAACGCCACCGGTAGTACTCGCAGCACCAAAAGCAGTATGGCCAGAAGGAACATCCCGAGCATGGTCGGTAGGGTCGTGGGACCCGTGGTGTGTACCATGAAGGGTGGGTGGCATCATGGGCAACAAGCCCTTGGTGAAAATAGTCATGGTAGATTGGATACAGGGCATGGCGCATGTCAGACTCCACGGTAGTCAACCGTGTGTCCAATGAAGTCAGGTGAGTATGGATGGTAGCCTGACCAAGCTCAAGACGGCCCATCTGCGAGGTAAGGGACTGCTGTCCCTGCTCAAGGCGGGAAAGGACCGCCATCATAGGATCCATAGGCGCGGTAGAGGAGGAGCCTTCCCCAGCGGGCTGCCTGTGGTAGGTCCACAGAGGTCGCCTAACAATGGGCTCCTGACCTCGCATAGGAAGGAGGTACGACCCCACACCAGGCTCTAAGTGGGTCTGAGCAGGGTCAGGAAGAAGGATAGACTCCTTCTTAGCAATTAACCACCTAAATTTGTTCGCAGACTGGGCGGTTAGCCATTTAGCATTTGTCATATAATCAATGCTAATCTCAGCGGGACCAGCTACAGCATTGTTAATGTCAGGGGTATAGCCAAAATGAGCAGCAATAGCGGTAATGAGGCCACCTAAAACAATAGGTTGCCCCCTAACACTACCATCGTCAAACAGAGCAGGGAAATTAGCGGCAGTCCGCTTCAGCTGGGACACAAACAAATAAGGAAGGCACAGAGAGTAATCAAGCTCTGGAAACAAATAACTACCCATCAAAAATATCTCCCGTTTCGACAGGAGTGGGGCTCAAGACGCCCAAAAGTGTGAATCCCAAAAATCGCCGTAAGTAGCGAAGGCCGGGAAAATGGAGGTGGTCTGCAAGTCATATGCTTGGGTATTAACATCCCCATCACCTCGTGAATGCGGTCCACAAGGTATTAATTCGAACAATGGGAGGGGGCGGTGATCATCAAGAATGGGAGGCCAAAAATAGCAGCTAATTGGCCCAATGTGAGTTCTCGATCCTCATTCATGAGGCGAAAACGAGAGAACTTGATTTTTATTGCCTACTTCTAATGAGCTCAAGAATTCAAGTGTAAGATCCCTATATGTCCAAAAAAACATGCCGAACATTGTTCCCAATCCCAATTTCTCAAATAGCGTTTTAGTTTCCCTTAAATACCCAAAGCATGCAAAGCATTGGCATCAACAAAACGAGTAGGAATTATATTCCGATATTTCAACTTTTCAAATTTTTGTTTTTGTTCTAGGGATTTGAAGATTACCTGCGGGAATGTCGAATCTGGTGGAATTTGAGTGCTTGATTCCCCCCTTGAGCTGTGTTTCCTCTTGCTGGGCCCTGACATGGTGGAAAAGAAAAGAAAAGTGGAGATTTTTAGGATTGAGAGAATTGAAGTAGGATGATGGAGGTTTTATGGGAGAAAAATGAAGAAAAGTGTTGGGATATGAAGAAAATTGAAGGAGAAGATGAATTTGTGAATGGTGAAAGGTGGAGTGGAGTTTGGCTATGGAGGGTTTTAGGAGAGAGAGAGAAAGAGAGAGTTGAGAGGATGAAGAAAGGTGAGAGAAAATGAAAGAAGTGAAGGAAGAAAGAAGTGGGTGAAGGAAGAAATAAGAAATATTCAGCCTCGTGGAATCCGCCCGGTCGACCGGGCGAAAAAAAAATCGTCTTTGCCCTCTTTTCGCAGCCGGCTCGCTGCCCCGGGGAGAAGAAAAAAAACGGCCCGGTCGGGCGAATTCGCCCGGTCGACCGGGCGAAACTAATTCCTCAGCATATTAAGGGTATTCCGCCCGGTTAACCGGGCGAAATTGTCGCCAAATTAGCTTGCGCGCCCGGTCTGGCGACTTCGCCCGGTTGACCGGGCGAAAAGTGTTTTTGCTTTCTTTTCGCCCTTCTGGGATTTGAGTTGCGCGCCTTGTCCGGCGGACTCGCCCGGTGGGGCGAGTTGAGAGGCCCGGTCGGGCAAAACCGCCCTGGCCGACCGGGCGATTATATTTTTTCGCTGTTTTGCTCGTCAAAATTTTTCCAAGTTGTGATATTGACCCCCCGCACGCACTAAACTCGCCAAAATGTCGAGACACTCTCTCACCCCTCTAAAAAAAAAATAAGAAAAGTAATCTAAACTAGTAAAGAAAAAGAAAAGTAAAGACGGGTTGCCTCCCGCAAAGCGCTGGTTTAGAAAGGTCCCGCACGACCTTAGTACCTCTGATTTCAAGGTGAGGGAACATCTAAGTAGATGACCTCTACTTGACCTATGAAAGCACCCTCATGATACAGTTTCAAACGTTGACCATTCACCATAAACTTCGTCCCTTTCGCATTGGCCACTTCAACGGCTCCATGAGGCTTTACATCGTTGACAACAAAAGGTCCAGACCACTTTGACTTAAGCTTTCCAGGAAAAAGCCTTAGTCTAGAGTTGTATAATAAAACCTTGTCACCAACATGAAACTCGCGCTTCTCAATCATCTTGTCATGAAACCTCTTTGTTTGCTCCTTGTAAAGCTTCGTGGGTTTTCATATGCTTCCAGACGAAGCTCATCTAACTCATTCAACTCAAGAAGTCTTGTTTCACCTCGCAGCCTCTAAATCCAAGTTAATTTCTTTAACCGCCCAAGCCGAGAGATACTCCATTTCAACCGGTAAATGACAAGCTTTGCCATAGACCAATCGATATGGGGTGGTGCCGAGAGGTGTCTTAAAAGCAGTCACAGTGCCCATAAAGTGTCATCCAACTTCGTGACCAATCTTTCCTTGACCCCGTTGACTACCTTCTCTAAAATGCGCTTGATCCGACGATTGGAGACTTCAACTTGGCCACTAGTCCGAGGGTGATATGCCAAGCCAACCTTATGAGTAACTCCATATTTCTTCGTAAAGCTTGGAAGGTTCTCTCGATGAAAATGAGACCCCCCATCACCGATCAAGACTCTCGGGACTCCGAAACGAGGAAAAACAATCTTCTTGAAGAGTTTCATGACCACCTTAGAATCATTAGTAGGGGAAGTCACAGCTTCAACCCACTTAGTCACATAATCCACAACTACCAAAATATACCTGTTCCCACGAGAAGAAGGGAAAGGTCCCATGAAATCAATTCCCCACACATCAAAGGGCTCAATCTCCAAAATTCCCATCCGTGGCATCTCCCCGCCTCTTTGAAATATTTCCCGTTCTTTGACACTCATTACAAGAGAGGCAAAAAGCACGGGCATCTTTGAAGATAGTAGGCCAGTAGAACCCACTCTGGAGAACTCTATAAGCGGTGGCTCTGTGAGCCAAGATGCCCACTACAAGGCATACTATGACAATGTTGTAGGATTCCAGCCTATCTCCCAATCGGCAACACATCGTCCGAACAAAGCCATCCGAACACTTCTTGTATAGAAGTGGGTCTTCCCAATAGTAATGCTTAGCATCATGATAAAACTTCTTGCATTGTTGGTACGTCAAATCCGGAGGAGGAGAACCACCAACACAATAGTTAGCAAAATCAGATACCATGGAGATTGAATAGATACAAGAAAAAGATGATCATCAGGAAAAGAATCATCTATGGGGCCATCAAGACTGGACTCAAATCTCAATCCGGAGAGATGATCCGCAACAACATTCTCAAAGACCCTTCTTATCACGGATCTCCAAATCAAACTCTTGTAATAACAGTATCCAACGAATAAGTCGTGGCTTGGCTTCCTTCTTAGCCAAGCAGATACTTCAATGCAAAGATGATCGGTGTGGATAATAACTTTCGAACCTATGAGGTAGGTTCGAAACTTGTCAAGAGCATATACGATGGCCAATAACTCCTTCTCTCGTAGTAGCATAGTTGACTCCGAGCTTCATCTAATGTCTTGCTTGGCATAGTAAATAGCATGGAGGGTCTTGTTCTTCCGTTGGCCAAGTACAAGACTCCACCGCATAATCACTAGCATCACACATGATCTCGAAGGGAAGACTCCAACTGGAGGTTGTATGATAGGGGCAAAGTGATCAATGCTTCCTTAATCCTCGTCAAAAGACTCCACACAAGCGTCGCAAAATCAAAGGTGGCATCCTTGAGCAACAATTGAGTAAGGGGTTTCGCAATTTTGGAGAAATCTTTTATGAACCCGCGATAAAACCCCGCATGACCCAAAAACTCCTCACTCCCTTGACATTCAAAGGAGGAGGAAGTTTCTCAATCACCTCAATTTTTGCCCGATCAACTTGGATGCCACGTTCGAAAACAAGATGACCAAGTACCACTCCCTCATGGACCATGAAATGACATTTTTCCCAGCTTTAAAACCAAATTAACATCGAAACAACGTCTCAAGACTCTAGAAAGATTATGCAAACACACATCAAAGTCGAGCCATAGACACCGAAATCATCCATAAATACCTCCATGATATTCTCAATGAAATCGAAAAAATGGCCATCATACATCTTTGAAATGTGGCAGGGCGTTACACAAGCCAAAAGGCATTCGGCGATAAGCAAAGGTGCCATAAGGACATGTGAACGTCGTCTTCTCCCGATCTTCCGGGTGAATGGGAATCTGAAAGAAACCTGAATATCCATCCAAATAACAGAAAAAGTTATGTTTTGCTAATCTTTCTAACATCTGGTCAATAAAAGGGAGGGGGAAGTGATCTTTCAAGGTGGCTATGTTTAATCTGCGATAGTCAATGCACATTCGCCAACCCGTAATAAAGACGAGTAGGAATTAGTTCATCTCTATCGTTCTTAATAACAGTAGTCCCCCCCTTTTAGGAACAACTTGAACCGGGCTCACCCACTTAGAATCCGAGATGGGATAGATGATGCCCGCATCAAGCGCTTTCATTATTTCCTTCTTCACTACCTCTTGCATATTAGGATTTAAACGTCTTTGGGGTTGTATGCAAGGGCGATGATTTTCTTCCAAATTTATTCTATGCATACAAAAATCGGGACTAATACCCTTTAGATCATCAATATTATACCCAATAGCCTTTTTGTGCACGCGAAGCACTGTAAGAAGTTGTGAAAGCTGGCTATCTGTGAGTTTAGTACTGACAATCACAGGGCATTCCTCATTATCATCAAGAAATGCATATTTGAGGTGAGAAGGTAAAGGTTTAAGTTCTAACTTCTTTACCCGTGGCTCGAAGTAGAGTAAACAGGTCTCCATTACCTCACATTCGATCGCCCTCATTAACATTAAGGTCATCCAAGCTTCAAGAATTTTCTCCAATGGGTCATCTCGGCGTAAATTGGTGATAGTCACCTCCCGAAATCTCTTCCAAGACATCAATCCCGCAAAGATGTGTGCTCAAGCATAGGAGACTTAATAGCATTGGTTAGTTTGAAAGTAATAGTATCATCACCAACACTTAAAGTCAAAGAGCCGATTTAACATCAATCACAAAGACCTAGCAGATACACAAGAAAGGCCTACCTAAAATAATGGGGATCCGACTATCCTCCTCCATATCCAAAGACTATAAAGTCTACAGGAATATAGAATTTTCCAACCCCGACAGAACATCCTCTAAAATACCCAAAGGATATTTCACGAACGATCCGCCATCCGTAAAGTAATCTGGGTGCACTTCAAAACTCCCAAGTTCGCTTTATTACGGATAGATAGAGGCATAACGTATACACTAGCTCCTAGATCACATAAAGCCTTATCTATAAACAATGCACCTACATGACATGGGATGGAAAAACTACCAGGATCCTTTAATTTTGGAGGGATTTTATTTTGCAAAACAAAGACTACACTCTTCGGTTAGAGCAACTCTATCTAGACCACCAAAATCCTTTTTCTTAGTAATCATGTCTTTCAAAAATTTGGCATAAACAGGCACTTGAGAGATTAAATCAAGAAAAGGAACTGTTACCTTAAGATTCTTGACCATTGACATGAACTTACCAAGCTGTTGATCAACCTTGGATTTTTGCATCCCGTGAGGGAAAGGTAGTGGTGGTGCATGAGAGTCTGTAACCTTCTCCTTTTGCTTCTTTACTTCATCTACTGTCGCTTGCTCAACTTCGACTTTTGAGCTATCTTCACCATCCTTTTCATCCACTACATCATTGTTGTCCTGGAGGTGGCAAATCATCGGTAGGCATAAGTGGAGCATCATATTGTGTTCCGCTTCGAAGAGTGACAAAGATTAGCGCCTCTCTTTGGGAATTGGTTGCCCCGGCAAATGACCCGGTTGCCTCTCGCACATTATTTCCGGCCACCCGAGCAAGTTGAGTCTCCAAATGCTTTGTAGTATTCTTCAGCTCTTTGATGCTTTCCTCGTGATTTTTCTCGCATAGAAACCATCATTTTCATTAGATCGGACATAGTAGGCTCTTGAGAGCCGGCACTCTGAGGAGTTTGCTGCTGATAGCCTTGGTGTGAAGGCCTATTGAAACCAGGAGGGGGATTCTGAGGAGCCCCTTGATAATATTGTTGTCTAGCAGCATGTGGTGGTGGGTTTTGATGTGGTGGTGGGTACGATGTTTGTGGCATAGGTTGAGGGTTCTCAACATTATTGTTTTTGTAGGAAAAATTAGGATGATCCCTCCAACCCGGGTTGAATGTGTTAGAGTAGGGGTTAGGTGGAGGTCTCGCGCGAAAAGCATTTGCATGCTCCATCTCGATTCGAGTCCGGTTGATTATAGGAACAATCATAGCCAAAGTGGCCCTGAACACCACACACCTCACAGAAAGAAGAGGTAATAGGAGCCATAGAAGACATAGCATTAATACTCATAGGAGGAGTACTAGACTGCGAAGATTTCAGTGAGTCCATCTTCATGCTCAACTGGGCAACTTGTGCAGACAACAAGGAATATGCATCAGCATCCAACTTTTTCTTTGTAATAGTCCTGGAAGAACTATGATCATTTGCTGCTAAGTTGGCCAAAAAACTGTACCCTTCATCTACCTCCTTATCTAGGAAAACACCCCCGCAGATGAATCGATTATACTCTTGATATGGGGTTGTAGACCATTGTAGAATGCCCGAGTGATGAACCACTTGTCTAGATTGTGGTGTGGGCATTCTCTCTCGCAGGTCCTTAAACCTATTCCATGCTTCCTTCGAGTGTCTCATCAGTGTTCCTGTTGGAAGGTAGCAAGCTTGTGCCTCGATTTCTGCAGTCTTGGTAGGAGGGTAGTACTCTTTCAGAATGCTTCGAAATAGCACTCCACTCGGTTTCATTAACATCGTTCACCCATTTCGTGCCTTGTCCCTTAGTGAGAATTCGAAGACCATGACCTTCAACTGATCAGGAGTGACCCCTTGGTGCTTAACGGTACGACAAAGTTGTTGAAACCGTTGTAAATGATTTGCAGGGTCTTCAGATGGATGCCCTCCAAATTGGTTCTGTTGGATCATATTGATGAGGGCAGGCTTGATCTCAAAATTTGCCGCTTGAATGTCGGGCATAGTAGGCCCCTGTGGAAATACCACCAGGAGAAGGTACCCCATAAGATTTCAATGACTTAGGAGGCATGATTGGCTCAAAGGACCTTCGTGGATTTTCCTTGGTTAGCAGATCGCTTTTTCTTCTTTTGTTGCTTTTTGAGTTGCCGGATGGTTTTCTCAAGATCGGGATCGCTTGAACTCGGAGTACCTGTTCTCTTAGACCCGGGCATAAAAGAAACAAAGAAAAATGTGCAATGAGATGGTCTCAATTGGAACTTGAAGTTCCAATGAGACAAGCAGAAATAGTTCAAATAATTAATCGAAAACTATAGAAACTTGCCGTCTCCCGGCAACGGCGCCAAAAACTTGATGAGTTTTAAAATATACCGCAAGTGCACGGTGTCTGTTTAGCAGAAACTGGCAAATACGGGTCGATCCACAGGGAGAGGAGTTCTACAGATTTAAGTTCAATTATCTAACTACTTCAAGAGAGGAAATTGATTGAGGAATTAATAACTAAACTAGAATAAACTATAACACAAAAAAATGGAAGTTTATCAATTAATTAAAAACCTAGGGCAATCGATCGGTCCACCATGCTTATACCAATTTAATCACTACAATATAGTTCGACAATACTTGGATTGAGGTTCGAATAAATAAAGTATTTCGTTAATCATTGGTCGGCATTAACAACTCTTAGATTAACATATGCCAAGACGGTCGCTCAACATAATCAAATCTACCTATTGTAACAAGCCTCTAATGAATACGATCTTTCGATTCTAATTCTTATTAGCTAAACATAACTCATGATATTGCGCAATTACATGAATTAAACAAGCATAACAAATCAATAGGAATTATTCTAATTCAATCCAAATAACGAAGAACTTTAAACCACAATAAAAAAGGTATAAACATGGCTTCCCTCTCTAAGCCCTAGAAAAAGTCTACTCACTCATGATAATAGTAAAATCAATAAACATAATCAAAATAAAAGAATTCATTAAGTTAAACAAAGTAAAGAGAAATACCGAATGATTCAAGAACAATGAAAACCAAAATCGATGATCTTTATAATCTTCAAGAGCAAGAGTTAATACAAAACTAGAGAGAGAAACTAAGTGTTTAGCCCTAAAAACGTAGATAATAAGATAGATAATTGGAATTACCAAAAACCTATTTATACTTTTTTACAAAACCGGCTAAAAAAACAAGTAAATCCGTCCCGAGAAAAACCGCCCGGTCGGGCGGCGGTGTTTAAGAACTACGACCAAGAAGCAAAATTCGCCCGGTCGGGCGTGTAACCATATTTCTTCTCTCTCTCGCCCGGTTGACCGGGCGAACAAAACTCAGCTGCTGGAGAGCTTTTGTGGCTCGCCCGGTCGACCGGGCGAGAGTCCCTTTCGCTCATTTTTGATGTAATCTTGTCCGAATCACTTGTGCAATCTCTCGGATCTTCTATGGGCTATAAGTGGACCGTTGGACTTCCGTTCTGCAGCTCAAATGAGGGCGCTAAACGCTTAATCTGCACAAAAAACATCTAACACACGGAAACAAGTCCAAACATATCAAATAGCTCAAGAATCGAGCTCCAATGAGCTCAAATCAACTATCATAGCTAAAGGTGTAGAGCTAAATAATCTATATAAAATAGATACATCACATTTATGCAATGACTTTACGATACTGAAAAGTACTTAAAATCACGAAACATGATAAATGAAAGTGAAAGATGGTTTATGGCAGTACTATGTTCTGTGGGCCGTGCACGTGTCATTCTGTTATATGGCGGCAACGCCACCTTCTGATGGGGGACAACGTCCTCGGTGGTACCCGCATTATGTTTGGCATTATATGCTACCTTCTGATGGGGGACAAAGGTCCTCGGTGGCTCTGCCTTATGTTTTGATGTATGGCTTTATGCCACCTTCTGATGGGGGACATATGTCCTCGGTGGCTTAGCCTTCTGTTTACTCGCCAAGTAACCAAAGGAAGATTTCCGATAATTAATATGATAGAATGATAACATGAATCCTTCTTTATATTCCTGTTTTGAATTATATATTTATGAAATGGTTTGACTATATTCTCCTATCTCTGTTTTCAAATAAAATGAGTTGAAATGAATTTACGATGTTAGAGTAGTATGTTACTGGGCCTCGGCTCATGACGTTTTGTTTTTCTGTTTTAGGTACCGATGGGGTTGACGGAATGGCTTAGCAGTGAGGAATTGATATTAAAATGACTCAGACACTTATAGTTTTTGTAACCTAAGTTAACAGTTAGTTTAATTAACATTAACTCTGTTTTATTTTACTTTAATATAATCTAGCATGTTTAAGTTTCCACGTTATTATGTAAGTATGTTGCCTTATATTTTCCTAATGAAAAGTACGGCAGTAACGCACCGACCAAAAGGTTAGGTCTTCCGCTGCTAATAATCAAGATTGATTAACCTAATAAAGGTGCTTAGAGGTCGGGGCATTACACTAATAGAGACGAAGCCTCGTGACCCCTCTGAGCCATGAAATCCGCCGCTTGATTTGCTTCCCTAAACCAGTGGTTGAACGAGACCTCTGAAATATTCTTCAGGTCTTCAACTGAATTACCAATCAAACCAGAGGTATCCGAATCACCAATTATTGAACCTTAAGTATCTTTCATTATATATTAGTAAAAATTATAATGATTGAATATTAATAAACTACTTTGTGAGACGAATCAAACAAGACTCCACATGACTATATTTTTCCTTATATATTGAGAAAAATTTAAAAGATTCTTACTGATTGTGAATCGTGTCAAGATTAAAAGTGAGAAAGGTAAAAGAATACAAAGGGAGTATTTGTTAAACCATAAAATAATATAAACAACTTAGGGCTCGTTTGTTATCGATTTTCCTTTCCAGTTTTCAGTTTTTTTTTAAAAACCAAAATCAGAAATATGGAAACCAGGAAAAAGTAGTTTTCGGTTTTCTATTGTTATTTTTCGATGTTGACATGTTTAGCATAAGTATGACTAATTTTTCAATAAGTATGACTTTTATATTCAACAAACCAAAATCTGGAAACTTATAGTGTTGCCGAATGACCCCTTAGTTTTAATGTTAAAAATATATAAACAAATTAAAATTGTACTCTCATTGTTTTTGAAAAATGTTCCACTTTAACTGATTACATTGGCCATCACAAACTTGGTCATTATATCTTAAATTTTCTATTAGTATAAAAATAATAAAAGGTGATAATTCAAAAAATACACAATAAGACAAAACATTTTATAGAGAAACGACAAATAAATGCACGAGTTAATGGAAATAGTAGTCCCTCTATTTTTAATTAGTACTTGTTAGTTTCTACATTATTGTGGGCATAAGTATCGGAAAGGAGAAAAAGTATGGTGGGAACCATAAATTTATAGAAAAACGACAATATTTGAGAGATACTCCCTCTGTATTTTTTTATCTTTCTCACTTAGAATCTTGACACTATTCACAACTAGAGAGAATCTTTTCAATTTTTCTCAATATATAAGAAAAAATATAGTCATGTGGGGTCTTGTTTGATTCGTCTAAATGAGTAGTTTATTAATATTGAATTATTATAATTTTTACTAATATGTAATGAAAGATATTTAAGGTATAATAAGTGCATTGACAAACGTGCAAAGTCAAAGTAGGAAAGATAAAAAAATACAGAGGGAGTATAGCCTTAAAGGTAGAAAGATGACGGAAAAAAATTGATACTTTTCTTTTTGATACTAAATTATGGTTAGTTGGTTACTAAATACAGAAATATAACAAATAAAACAAGACTTAGGTCCTATTCTTTTAGACTTATTATCAATTTGTTTCAGTTCAATTCAATTTTATACAATTCAGAAGAACGGGGCTTTACACTCACAGAAAACAATAAAGGGTTTTGCTATTTCCATTAAGGGAGTTTTTGAATGCTACACCTAAAAGAAGAAAGTTTTTGTGAATGGAACCTGACACTTGCGGGTCTGCGGCCGTCATGTGGGCATGTGGCCATGTTTTTGGCAGATTCCAATAATGGTTTAATGGTCTAATCGTCCAATGGCAATGCCATGACTTTCGTTTTTCTTGCACTCTTGCAGCATGATCAGCATATCCCTTGATCCGCAAGTAAGTTCACTTTAGACTCGTGTGGAAATTGTTTACTTTGGTCTTTTGCTTGATAAGCAAGAGTAAGCACATTCCACGACCCACATTTTAACAATGATTGAGGAACAGGATCTCAATTCTCACATGTATGAGTGCTACCAAGGGCGGTTCTTGGCCAATGCTGGCTGGGCGACCGCATAGGGCCCCGGTATTATAGGGGCCCCGAAAGTTTAGACTTAATCCTGTAATGCAAATATATCAGCATCAAATTGGTGTGGAAGAGTTGGTAAGATAATGGGCCTTTTAAACCTTAGATACAAGGTTCGAATCCTAGAGAATACACAAAATCCCCTTTATTTTTTATTTTTGACAGCTAAGTCAGCCATAATTACATTTACACTCTCTCTTTCCTCTTTCAAACGCAGTAGAGCATTTTACGAGACATTTCATTAATTGCCTTGTCTCCTACAATACTCCATGAATTAAATTCCTCAATTCTCCGTATTCATCTACATTCTTTCGGTCTTCCTTCTTCGGTTCTTGCCGTTCTTCATTTCCAAAACCCAAATTTTTTACTGTTTTCCCCAAATTCCATTATTATCATCTACTCATTTTCAAAATAAAATTTACAGTCTTTTAGGAGGGAAAATGATAGTTGAAGAATGGGAAATTGGGTAACTCATAATTACATTTACACTCTCTCTTTCCTCTTTCAAACGCAGTAGAGCATTTTACGAGACATTTCATTAATTGCCTTGTCTCCTACAATACTCCATGAATTAAATTCCTCAATTCTCCATATTCATCTACATTCTTTCGGTCTTCCTTCTTCGGTTCTTGCCGTTCTTCATTTCCAAAACCCAAATTTTTTACTGTTTTCCCCAAATTCCATTATTATCATCTACTCATTTTCAAAATAAAATTTACAGTCTTTTAGGGGGGAAAATGATAGTTGAAGAATGGGAAATTGGGTAACTATAACAAGATAGCAGTAACGCAAATATATTTCTTCAAAGGTAATTTTACATCTTTATATTTTTCAATTTTATATTACATGAAATAATTTAGTTTATGAAGTGTTGCTGTGTGCAAGGATTGTTCCTTGTTGCTACATCTTTCTTTGTTTTCTAATGATGTCAATGGTGGGCATTTTGTGTGGGTTGCATATTACCTGAAGGAAAATGCAGTGCTGATTTTTTTTTCATATGAGTCAAGGGCCCTAATTATAAGAATTTGAGTAGGGCCCCGATAATGGTAGCCCCGCCCCTGAGTGCTACCCCTCCCTTACTCTTTACTTTGCTGGTTCACAGTCTTTAATGCCCATACATTTCAACTAATATTGATATGAAGTATTTAATTATGTATTACTAAAAATAAAATAATGGTATACTAAAAATAAAATAATGGCTATGGATTGTAATAGGCTATTTGCCACAATTGCTTAATTTAATGGTACCATTGTAATTGTTCACCAAAAAAAATGGTATACTAACAAGAGGTATTGTAAGCCGCTTTTCACTAATATTTTGGTAAGATAGAGTAGCGAAATTAGGCTCTAGTTAAACAAAGTAATTGACATTAGACGTTGAAAATTTGTAGACAAGGTTGCATGTCTGTTAATGTTTTCGACAGTAAAAAAGAAGGCAAAAAGGAGAAATGATACGGTAGAAAACAATGAAGTTTAGACGAAACTTAAATTCCAAATTTATTTTTTTGGTGCAAATATCTTAAATTCCATTATGATTGTAGCAATATGTTTCGTATTTACAGTGTGTTTGATACTTTGATTAGATGTGAACCTTTTTCTAGAAAAGTGGTTTAATTTTTCCATTTTCCTATGTTTGGTTTGTAAAAGGGTGGAAAACAATTTTTCAATTTGGGAAAAGTTGTATTTCCAATGGTGGAAAATATTTTTCTTATCAAAGAAAAGGAAGAGAAAACACGTTCTCCACTATGTTCTTCAACCTCCTCCCAATCCTCTCAACCATCCTCCCAATTCCATTACATACTTCCTTTTCTCTCTAACTTTTCATGCAAGGAACCAATTAAACAAATAAAAACTAAACTACAATTGTTCTTTTTAATCCTTGGAAGATATCTTTTCAAGAAAAGTAATTTTCCATTAAAATATTTTCCGTCCAACCCAACAGAGTTAAATGAACCTAAGCCAAGATATAATTCTGGCACATAATTAACGTTGTAGATAGTTTTATCCAATACTTCTCGTTCTAAAAACTCAACAAATTGAATCTACAAAGATCTTACCTAACTATTATTTTAACATACCACATCATCAAACATGGTCAAAATTTTCTAACATAGACTTTAACATTTTAAGTAGGTAAGCCATGACATATAGATGGAGTACAATTATATACTTCCTCCGTTCTTAAATAAACGAAATGTTTCTCTTAAAAATCTCTCACATCGAAGAAGAAAAACATTTCATTTATTTCAGAATGGAGGCTAAAATTAATAAACATCTTCTTTCAAATTACTAATATTTCGCTGAAGTTTTAAATTTCTTTGTATTAAATCTAGCTTCTACAACTTTATAGTACTCCTTCTTAATGGGATCTTTTATGAAATGGCCTTAAGGTTTCAGATAATGCACAAGGTAACCTCGCATTTCAAGAACCTAATTATTTATCGTAAATTTGGGGCCAATTCACAAGTCAATCAGTCACCAATCACCATATACCTTAACTCCTTTAAGTAGGCAATCTTTAGTTTTGACTTGTTTTTTGTTTAACTAATACTCGATTCAACAGTCTAATACAAGAACATCAAAATATAAATTAATACGTCTCTAATCTACTTAACGTTACTTCACTGTCACTGTAGCCGTTGTTAGACTACTGATGCATAGAGGTCACATCTCACATAGTCACATGTGACATATGGAGTTGTGAGGATAAAAGTATTGACGTCATCGCTAATGTCAGTCGTTGCATGTGTGCTGAAATTCCTTGACTACACTCTCAAATCACTGCTATAAGAGCACCTACATTCATGGGTTTTTAGGTTCCCCATTGCAAAAAAATGCAAAAAGGAGACCTTCCCATGAATGTAGATTGGTGACCCAATAATGTGGACCACCAATAAATAGGAAACCATCCCATGATGAAGGTGAATCGCGCGTCGCCACGTGTAAAGAATATGGGATTAAAATCCCGCGTGAAGTTGTACTCCCGGTATGTGTGGGATTTTTGTTTGAAAAAAAAAAAAAAGGGCCAATAATAAGGTGACATTTGTCACACGTTGCAAGCACCAGCACACGGACGAACCAGGACATGCCATGTGTCGCTGCTTTAACTTAATATTACCGTTTATTAAAAATGACATAACTTTTTATATATAATGAATAAAAAAAAAAGTATACCAATGACCTTATTTTTTTATCCTCGATAAATAGAGACCAATCTTGATATATTTTCAACACTTCAAAAGTCCATAATTTCTCATTAAATCGCAAAGGAAAAATGGATAAACTAGTGTAATTAAAAATAACATTTTTTTTGTTAACGTAATATAATTAATGAATTAATCTGATTAATTAGAAGGTAATTATTTAATTATAATTACCATATTTTGATTTAATTAATATTATCTAAAATTAATGTGATGAATCAAATTATTTTATTGATATCAGTGGGGTATGAAAAGTAGGAGAGAAAAAAGGAGGTGGGGCATGAAAAAGTAGGAGAGAGAAGGTAAATGGGGAGGTTAATGAATGTATGTATGGAATTGTGAAATGGGGAGGGTGGGTGATAAAGTTAGTGAAAAGTGATGTGGACGAATGAGGTGAGGAGAGAGAAATTATGGGGATGTTAATGAATGTTGATGCTCTAAAAATCCTTCACTTCTTCCTCCCTTCCAACTCCAACTTCCAACTTCTAAGCCAACAAATTGTTCACCCCATTTTAGTATTTTACCCTCAAAAACTTCATATGTAACTTTAAATATTAATTCCAAAATCAGAAATTATGGAGGCCTCTAAACAAGCCCATAAGGCCCATGTTCTTGTGGTTCCGTATCCGGGCCAAGGCCACATTAACCCAATGCTACAATTCTCCAAACGCTTGGCTTCCAAAGGCATCAAGCCCACTTTAACCCCAACTGTTTACATTGCTAAATCCATGCACACCACCACCATACCAACACTCTACGGCCCACCAATCCAGTTACGGCCCATTTCTGACGGCTACGATGATGGTGGTAAAAACCAGGCTGAGTCCACTGCGGTCTACTTGGATAGCCTCCGAGTCCACGGCCCAAAAACACTTGTCCAGCTTGTTAAGAAGCTAATTGAGGAAGGAGACCCGGTTAAGGCTATCATCTATGATGGGTTCTTGCCTTGGGCCTTGGATGTGGCCAAACAGTTTGGGCTTTTTGGAGTGGTGTTCTTCACTCAGTCATGTTCAGTAAATAGCATATACTACCATGTCCAACGTGGGCTGATCCAGCTACCACTTTTGGGGCCTGGTCCAAGCACAGTCTCGGTTCCTGGGGCTCCGGAGCTCCAGCCGAGGGAGGCTCCGTCGTTCGTGGGACAATACGGGTCATACCCGTTTTGGTTTGATGTGGTGTTGGAGCAGTTCTCTAATATTGATCAAGTGGATTGGGTGCTCTGCAATATTTTCTATGATATGGAGACAGAGGTTTGTTAGCCTATAAGTTATAGTATATTATTACACTATTTTCTGCCCATATATTTCATGAGATGAGATATGTGCTTATAACCTTAATTGTATATTGTTTTACTTTGAATTGCCTATACTTTTGAGAGCATCATTATTCATATACATTGTACTCATAACTCATTAAGTGTTGGATCTTCTTTGTGCAATTAGGCAGTGCTAATTTGAAGATGATGGCAGTCAATTAACACATACTTCTGGGTTGTTTGTTTAGGTGGTTGACTGGATGGCGAAAATGTGGAAAATAAGAACCATAGGACCAACTGTTCCATCACATTACCTTGACAAAAGACTAGAAGATGACAAGGACTACAACCTCCAATTCTTCAAGCCAAACACAGTCTTATGCAAAAACTGGCTAGACTCCAAACCAAAAGATTCTGTCATCTACATATCCTTCGGAAGCGCGGCTCAGTTGTCCGAAGAACAATTCGAAGAACTAGCACAGGGTTTAAAAATCAGCAACCAAACTTTCTTATGGGTGGTAAGAGAATCAGAGCAAGCCAAACTTCCAAAGGGGTTCATTGACGAAACTTCTGAGCTAGGCCTAGTGGTAAGCTGGGTCTCCCAGCTGGAGGTATTGTCCCACGAGGCAACATGCTGCTTCGTGACTCACTGCGGGTTCAACTCGGTGCTCGAAGCATTGTGTATCGGAGTGCCGGTGGTGGGGGTTCCACAGTATACAGACCAAGGGACTAATGCTAAGTTTATGGAGGATGTTTGGAGAGTAGGGATCAGAGCCAAGGTAGATGAGAAGGGGATTGTAAAAAGAAAGGAGGTGGAGAAATGCATAAGGGAAATGATGGGAGGGCAGAAAAAGGAAGAGCTTATGATGAATGTGGCTAAATGGAAGAAGTTGGCCAAAGAAGCAATGGATGAAGGTGGAAGTTCTGATAAGAACATTGATGAGTTTGTGGCTTATCTAACAGAATGTTAAAAGATCAATTCTCATCGTGGCATCATCTAAATTTAGTTTTCTCCTTAATAGTTTAAGCTTTTGTCTGGATGGACGGAGAATAGATTTTTATGAGTTCTTGACTTTCTTTTGTGTTTGGACCCTTAGTAGAGCCGAAGATACGAGGGAGAAGAGGTAAAAAAAGGTATTCAGTGAACAAACGGGGCCTATGCTGTTAGGTTGTGTTTCGTTTTTTTTTAATATTGATGGTAGATGTCGTATGGCTTTCATCAATTAATGATATTTATCTTTTCCCTTTAAAACAAAAGAAACTAACCAAACCTAGTCATTGTATAAAGATAATTGGTCATCAACAATAACCCTATTTGACATGAGTATTTCCAAGTGCAAACCATATAAATTACGAATAATCCTAACGGCCCGTTTGGTTAGTGGTTATAAATAGTGGTAATGGTAATGAAATTTAGTGTAAATTTGTAAAGATTTTCACATGTCCATGACCATGGGAATGAAACTTTATCATAAAACATGGGTTTCCCTTTATAAATTTTCATTACCACCCAATACCACCTTCCCAAGTGGTAATGGATGGTAATGAGATTTTAGGAAGAAAATGGATATCTTGTGATGAGGTAGCATTACCATTGGTAATGACATTGGATTTCTAGTACAAATTTACACTATAATGCATTACCATTCCCACCATTTATAACCTCTTACCAAACGGGCCGTAAGTGTAGGCCATCAATCAATCAAGAATATTCCTAAAATTGACAACATCTGAAAATAATTTCATATTTATACATTGTCACATCACATGAGTAAACTTTCTATCACTTACACCCCCACCCAAATACAAAAAGGTATTTTGCTTCCCTATATATGTGAAAGATAAAGCTTTTTCTATAGGTTTTAACTGATGCAGAACTATAAAAAAAAAATTACAGTTATAAGATTAGTATTCTTTGGTAACCATGAGAGGAGACTATAGCATCACATGTTACTTCGCTTTGGCTATACCTTGATTGCAATCACATAAAAAATACTATAGGATATTAATCTCATCATATATTCATCACCCCACTTCCTCAAAAAAAAATCATAAATATGTCTCTTTTCCCTCTCATATAGGTTTGCTCCCTATTGCAGCTCTTCACCACCCACAAAACATTTCACCTGTAACTTCAGAAACTCCAAAAGAAAAAGAAAAAATAGCAGTTATGGAGGATGCTATACAAGGCCAGAAAGCCCATGTTCTTGTGGTTCCATTTCCAGCCCAAGGCCACATCAACCCAATGCTTCAATTCTCCAAACGCTTGGCCTCTAAAGGCATCAAGCCCACCTTAACCCCAACTGTTTACATTGCTAAATCCATGCACACCACCACTATCCCAACACACTATGGTCCACCCATCCAAGTACGCCCGATTTCCGACGGCTACGATGATGGTGGTTTTAGCCAAGCTGAGTCCACCAAGGCTTACTTGGATAGCTTCCGAACCAACGGCCCAAAAACACTGTCTCAGCTCATTCAGAAGCTAACTGAGGAAGGGGATTCAGTTAAGGCTGTGATCTATGATGGCTTCTTGCCTTGGGCTTTAGATGTGGCTAAACAGTTTGGGCTTGTTGGAGTGGTGTTCTTCACTCAGTCTTGTTCAGTAAATAGCATATACTACCATGTCCAACGTGGGTTGATCCAGCTACCACTTTTGGGGCCTGGTCCTAGCACGGTGTCTGTTCCTGGGGTTCCGGAGCTCCAGCCGTGGGAGGTTCCGTCATTCGTGGGACAATACGGGTCATACCCGTTTTGGTTTGATGTGGTGTTGGAGCAGTTCTCTAATATTGATCAAGTGGATTGGGTGCTGTGCAATATCTTCTATGAGATGGAGAAAGAGGTAAGTGAAACTACACATAATACATGTAATCATGTATAGTCTACAAGTATAAACAGGACCTTCTAGAGATCAATAATTGATTACTTTGATGTTCTTAAACCTGAGTAACATTATTGATAAATATAACTGGAAAGTTGAGCTTACTAAAAACATATTTCTATAAAATTGTGAAACTTTAGAGGGATGAAAGTGATATATCACTCTTCTAGACCTCCTTCCAGATAACGCCTTCCAGATAATTGGCAAAGGTTATCGGTTATCCTTTTGGAAGAGATATACTAGCACCAATTTTTAAAAATACACTAAAAAAAAGCACAGTAGTGTAATCTAAAATATACTTTCATGTCAACAATTTTCAACACATATTAAGAAACACTCTTGAATTTTAGATAAAATTGCACCGACATACTAAGGACCTGTTCTCTTCGGCGTAAAACAACTTAATTAAACTGAATTGAATTGAATTGAATTGAATTAAATTAAATTATAATTACTTAATAGTATTTAGGAACTGAACTGAAAATAAGCTGGGGAAAACGGACCCTAATTAAGTGTTTTTACATGGTTGCTATTATGTAATCCCTAGTTACTAAACATAATCCACTCAAAAATCTAAAATGTCCCAAATACCTTAATCATGTTTCCCCTTCACATTTGTGCACATCCCTTTTTCTCTCTTCAAGTTCCTTTCGCACCAATGACGCCATGGTATTCACAATTTGACACACCAATCCCACGCACAGTAGAAAAAAAGTAGATTACCCACCCGAGGTGGTAGATGATTAAAAAATTATTGTGTTTACCGACATGTGATCTACTAATTATTATTGTCTATCTCACATAGATAAAGTTTTTTTTATCACTTCTTTAGTATTTTATAACTGAACCAAAAGAAGAGTTAGAGAGAACATAGGTTGGGTGGACTGGTGAAGTGTGTCCCTGAGGTGGACCTATGAGGGTAAATTGTGACATTGATACTTACTCAGTTTCTTTTTACTTGCAACATAGCTCTTTGACACGCACTTTTAGGATGATGATCGACAAAGTAAACGAACAAATATTTTAATATATTTTAGACAACAGTAAGAAGAGTAATTGAGTTATTAGGTGTTCAAATTATTTTGATTAATTTGTTCGTTTACCTTACCTATCATCCTCCTAAAAGTATGTTTTAAAAAAGGAAAAAGTACGAAGGTCAAACTTTTTGGAACTAACAAAAATAGAAAGTGTCAGAACTTGATCAGGAAGAGGAAGGAGAAAACACTACTATCCCTTTAAAGAATAGAAAACAGAGATTCATAACCAGATAGATTCATTATATGAATACACAATTAAATGATACTTCATGTGCTTCTATCACATATTCACACCTATAACGCTCGTCAAAATAAAAAATCCCACCTACAGCAGAAGTATCCTTTGAAGGCATTGGGGTACTGTTGACATTAATTGGCATGAGCATCTAACAGTAAAACGTCTGAGTATGTTTTGGGTTACATTGTGTAGGTGATTGATTGGATGGCCAAAATGTGGAAAGTAAGAACCATAGGACCAACAATTCCATCATATTACCTTGACAAAAGACTAGAAGATGACAGAGACTACAGCCTCCAACTCTTGAAGCCAAACACAACCTTATGCAAGAACTGGCTAGACACCAAGACAAAAGAGTCCGTCATCTACGTCTCATTCGGAAGCATGGCCGATTTATCCGAACAACAGTTCGAAGAACTAGCATGGGGTTTAGTAAATAGTCACAAAAGTTTCTTGTGGGTGGTCAGAGAATCAGAGCAAACCAAACTACCAAAGGGGTTCGTACAGGAAGCTTCTGGACAGGGCCTAGTGGTAGGCTGGGCCTCGCAGCTAGACGTATTGGCCCACGAGGCAACAGGTTGCTTCGTGACGCACTGTGGGTTCAACTCGGTCCTCGAAGCCCTGTGTCTCGGAGTGCCGGTAGTGGGGGTTCCACAATGGACAGACCAAGGGACTAATGCTAAGTTTGTGGAGGATGTTTGGGGAGTTGGGATTCGAACCAAGGTAGATGAGGAGGGGATTGTAAGAAGAAAGGAAGTTGAGGAATGTATAAGGAAAGTTATGGAAGGGGAGAAAAAGGAAGAACTTGGGAAGAATGTGGCCAAATGGAAGAAGTTGGCTAAAGAAGCAATGGATGAAGGTGGAAATTCTGATAAGAACATTGATGAGTTTGTGGCTTATCTAGTCGGATGTTAAAAGAGTGTTTTTCAGATCAAAATCATTATGTACTGCTTTGATTTACAGAAGTCTCTCTTTCTTGTTACTACTTGCTCAATTCAACATATTATGCCACATTTGACATTTTGACTCTTGCAATGAAAATAACCATTACTATTATTTGAAATCTTATATCATACTACTCTTTCCATTTTAAATAGATGCTCTATTTTGACTTGTACATTTATCAATGCACAACTTTGCTCATTAGTATCTCTAATTAGCTATTAGTAAAAAATTATTAAGAAATTGATATTTTGAAGATATACGTCGAGTCAAATTCAACAATATCTTATATGCTAACAATGGATTTTAAAACCAGAGGGAGTTTAATTTTATGACGTAGATATCTTACAAAAATCCTATTGGGACAACCAGCAGTAATATTTTCTTTAAGCTTGTAAGAATATCATAGTACAAATTCTTATATGCAGCACATCACGCCAACCATTAGTTACTAGTGCAATGTGAGTTGCCGTTAAGCATATACTACTAATAAGAATTATTAAATTTGTAATAAGGTTATTGTTAAAGCATATATGGGGTAACTGACAAGTAAAAATGTAGTCATAAAATCACACCATCATTTGAGCACGTGACGACGTCACACAAAAGACATACTAGTGTCTTATTATGCGTCTTTTAGTAAAGTTTTGCTAATGAATGTTAGAATTATTAAATAGAAAAGTCATGGAAGATATTATATTAATTAAAGCAACAATTTTATAAAAGTTTGATTAAGATAAAATAAAAATTATCGGCATGGAGTCAAAAGTCGGACACTAAATCAAATTAGAGTCGGATTATGCATAATCTGATCCGAATTCGGCTCGTTGCTAAGTTTGATGATATCCCAACATATCAACGCAGATTCTTCTTTCACTAACCTCTAATCAGAAATTGGTAGTCTTGGTATTCAAACCCGTACAGGAGATTGGATCAAAGGTCTATTTATGAAGACTTTGTACAGGGATGTAATAGAAGCTGAGATCACAGCAATCAACTCGGTAGTAATAAGGAAATGGAGTCCATCAAAATAGCTAGTGACTGCAAGAGTGCAAGTATGCTATGATGTAATCAACCAAAAGGAGATGATCGATCACAACTATCAAAATAATTGCAATTCAATGCAGGGATCTCCTAGGATAGTTCTCAGAAGCCAGATTCGTGCTTAATAAAGATGAGTCAACAAACCAGCTGATGCTTTAGTTTGACTAGCAAGAAAAGATGAGGGATGCACAACGAGACTTCACCCTTTCAGTCTGTTTAACTGCATTAGAGAAACAACATAAGAAGGGAAAGACCTTAAGGCCCACTACCTTGTGGTTCTGTTTTCGTCAAGGAAATCCTACGTTCTGACTCCTGAAGACTGGCCTACGAAGCAACAGAGGAGACCAATGCTAAGTTTGTATACGATGTTGAGTGAAAAGGGGTGGGAGCTCAGTTGGATGAAAAAGATATCGTGAGGGGAGATAAAGCGGGCGAATGTGACTAAGAAACCAACTAGGGACAGGTTGAAGAACACTAATAAGAATAATGAGACAGGTTAACCAAACAGACATTAAATGAACTACGATACTCACTGGCATTTGAACCAAAAGAAGTCATAGAAGCACAGAAATTGACAGCCTGACTGTTTGTATTATATACATGATAGTTATTCCAAACACAAAAGAACCCTTTACACAATCATATGAAAGAAAACAGACCATGGGATAATGAAATGACACAATTATGACATATACGACGTTTAGGTGTCAATGGAAATGATACCTTGTAAATGAAATATTCACTGACTGGATTATGCTTCTTCTTGAGCAACAATGAGCTCCCGTATGTCATCAGCATCACCACTATCCGTTGGCAACATAATTTCAGCATCAGTTGAGAAGTGATACCTCTCGCCAATTGCTCTTAGAAGTTGGTAAACTTCAAACATCGAAGGCCTCTCCTTGGGATTTGAGGATATGCAATTATGAGCTACTTTGAGAAATTGGAAGAGTTCATGATCCACACCCTTCCCGAGCAATGATTTATCAATGGCATGTTTTATTTTGGAGCTTTGTGAGAGTTCTGTTACCCATTCCACCAGGTTACCCTTGAAGCTTTCGGGGGATTTAGTCACCTGAGTTGGCCTCTCTCCAGTAACTAACTCGAGAAGGACAACTCCAAAACTGTATACATCTCCCTTTGGGGTAGCAACCAAGGTTTTTGAGTATTCAGGTGCTACATAACCCAAATCCCCGAACTCTCCAATCACGACGGTGCTCAAATGTGTATCAATAGGATTCATGAGCCTTGCAAGTCCAAAATCAGATATTTTTGGCTCAAAATCGATATCTAGTAAGATGCATTTAGAACTTATGTTCCGATGAAGGATGCGAGGATTGCAATTATGATGAAGCCATGCTAAGCCTCTAACTGCCACCATAGCGATTCTAAGACGTGTTGTCCAATCCATAGAGCAACCATCTTCTCCCTGATGCAATTGATCATGAAGTGTGCCATTGGGCATATACTTATAAACCAACAATTTCTCCTTCCCAGCAAGACAAAAACCTAGGAGGGGAACTAGGTCTCGATTTTTAACACTCCCAAGGATAGCCATTTCTGATATAAATTCTTCCTGGGAACGTTGAGTGTCCTGCAACCTCTTCACCATGTACAGACTGCCATCTTCCAGTTTTGCTATATATATAGTCCCCATCCTTCCTTCACCGATAATATTTTGTTTGTTGAAGTTATCTGTAGCCTTCATGAGATCACTCAATCGCATTTTTGAAATAGATTCCCCAAACATGGACACCTATTCATCAAAATATATTTTCTCAGCATCATAAAAGGTGGAGAAAAGTATGCTTCAGTAGTTAAATTAAACATTGATAAATCCAATAAGAACGAGAGCAATGAGAAACTTGAATCAAATTACCTTGATTTTCTTGGTCCCTTTGAGACTCTTTGCCCATTTGTTTCCTTCAGGATCTTCTTCTTTCTTCTTTACTGAGACTCTACGTCCAAAGAAGAACATAGCTAGGCCTAGAGCTATGGCACCAGCCGTCACACCAGCTACTGCACCGGCAACAATAACCCCAGTTTTGGACTTTCCTGATGATGTCTGACAACGGCTCTGTGAAAACCCACAGAGTCCAGGATTGTTGGTAAAATCAACATCACTAGTAACATTACCAAAGTTTGGGATGGGCCCAACCAAGAGATTATTGGCAACGGTAAATCTTGTAAGCCGGGAAAGCTGGCCAAGTTGTGGAGGAATTTGCCCTGAGAATCTGTTGTGGTCAAGTTGGAGAGAATTGAGATAGCTACAATTAGCAAGGTTCACTGGTATCTCACCCGAGAACCTATTTGAAGATAGATCAAGTATGGTCACATATGGTATAATGAATGAGATATTAGCGGGAATAGCTCCATCAAGATCATTAGAGGATAGGTCTAAGTGCTGCAAAGAGCTGCAGTTAGATATTCCAAGAGGGAATCTGCCTCTCAATCCCATATTTGACAGTCGAATGTTTAACACCCTGTACTCATTCGGAGCCCAGCAATCTATCCCGGTGAATGAACAAATGAAGCCTTGTGTAGCATTGCTAAAATCCCAGGTAGAGTTCAGTATATTATTGGGATCATGCAGGGATTCTTTTATAGACCTCAAGCAGGACACATCATTCTCACTTCCATAGCTCAAACCACTAAACAGCAAAAACACTAGATAGATTCCATGCATAACAGTGAACAATTTTTTATTCAACCCCATATGACTGAATAAGTCCATTAGAACTTGAGATTCCTGTGTAATTATATAGTATGTATATCAGATTCAGAGCTTATGACTGAGACCAAAAAGGCTAATTAAACTCCATAATTCAGAAAAACCTGCAAAATTCAGAATAACATTATAAAATTCATTGTTATAGTCAATCTACAAGTATTAGGATTAAGGACCAATAAAATCATTTATATGCACTATGCACTATTACTTCCTCCGTTTTGTTTTACTTGCCACGTTTCCCACTATTGACAATTCTCTATTACTTGCAATGTTTCTATTTTTCGCAATATGTTCTCTCTTTTTTTCTCCTAGCACATAGGGTTCTCTTTTTATCACTCTATATCTCTCTCCTCTCGTTGGTCCTTGTGCAAACCCAAACGTTGCAAGTAAAAAAAACGGAGGAAGTATAAAGCAAAATAACATTAAACATTACACTCTTGATTACTAGCCAAAAATCATCAAATATCTTGAATTAAAAACCTTCAATTAACATAACCAATAACTAAAATTCAACAATCATATAACGGTAACAAATGTAACCTGTCCTATTTCTCGTTATGAGAATGGGTACGGAAACGCAATTCTCTATGCAGTTTTCTTGAATTTGCCCAACAGTATACCACTTGCACGTACCAATTCGCCTTTCGCTGGAGTTTAATTAGCCCAACAGTATACCACTTGCACGTACCAATTCGCCTTTTGCTGGAGTTTAATTAAGTAACACTGATAGAAACCAAAAAAAATATGTTGAAAGTCTCAGGTCCAACTTATAACAGACTCAGAAAAACTTCAAGAACAGACAAACCCAGAAAAAAATTGAAGATTCAAACTCATAAGCAGAGCAACAACTTCAAACTTTAGACAAAAATAACTTAGAAACATGAATAAAATTGCAAAACCCACCATAATTTTGGCAATAAACCTGCATCAAACTGAAATACCCATAAAATATAAAAAATAATTATCACAAGATATTAGGATACTCTTAAAGGGGTAGTATAATGTGAAAATAAGATTATTTTCACATATGACGTTGAGTTTGGACGGTTGACTAGTCAAGTGCGTAGACTTGACTTTGTGAGAGAGAAATTCCCTCATACATTTATCTTCTCAGCAAAAAATTTGCTTACTATTGATAACTACTAGTAATTACTAATTAGTGCAGTTATCAAAGCTACAAGCACAATCAACATGAAATCAATTTGCTAATAAAACCAACATTAACCAAGTAGTAACTAACTTATTGCAAAAATGAGTACAACATAAAATAAGGACTTACATGAAATTAGAGCACAGAAGTTTTATTAATTGAGGAGGCGGAGTTTCTGCTAGGCGAGCTTGGTGTGAGAAAGAGTAACGGCAGAAATGGAAATACATAGAGAGTGTGTAATGTGTTTGTATTTTTCCCTCTCAATTTCGTAAAGAAGATGGTGGGTCGCTGGTCAAAGCAACGATGTTTTGCAATTTGCACTGCACTCAGTCATATGGAGTAGTCATATTGGAGTACAGTCCGAAAGAAGTAATATTGGACCGATGAGAAATGAATTAAGGGTGTGCTAATTCGGATATTCGGTTTTTCGGATCAGGTAAATCATGATCGTTATTGAATTTGATTTTTTTCAAACCGGATAATTAGAAAGTATATTGGATTTAGGGATGTTCATAAATATTTGATCTGGTTGATCCAATTATCCGGTTTTTCGGATATCCGATCCGATTTTTTAGTTTACAGATGTTTTAGATGGGATGTCCTAAAAAATCGGATTGGATACGGATCAATCGTTTTCATTTTTGGATATCCGAAACATGGGAATTTTTCGGATATCCCATTCGAAATATCCAAAAAAAAATCCGTTTTTCAAGGCCAGATATCCAAAATATCCGATGACCCGATCCGATTCGAAACTTATTTCATGAACTTTCCCTTTGAAAAATTCAATTTTTTAGTTTTCGATATCCGATCCGAAATTTCGGATCGCATTCCCAATCCGAAATTTTCGGAGAACACTCCTAATTGGATTAGACATTTAGATATCCAGTATTCGAATTTTATTGCTCAATCTTTAAAATGATACACTCTTTATTCTTCGTTTTTGGCCATCTTTTCTTTTTCTGGATGATAATTTAGTCTAATAGACGAGCAAATCATCAAATCTTATGGCCCATGAAATTGGGACTTTCCTGAACAAAAAATTAATAGGAAAAATCTTTCAAGGACTTTTTGTCTGTCTCTAAAATAGGGTTGTCGTCGCATGACTTATAATAAGAAAGCGAAGTGAGGTGTGAAGCAGTGTTTAGCACTTTAGCTCCCATTTTCGATCTTTGTGGTCAGAGGAATCGATTATAACCATGTGTGGTTTGAGAAATTTCCCTTAATTCTCCCTCAAGTGCACTTGTTCTTCTTATATGTTGAAAGAATTTACTTACTCATAAGAGGGGTTGTAGAAAATGAACAAGGTTAGAAAATGACCTTATTTTCTAATCAACTGTTGTAATATTAGTTGTTAATTATTGTAGTAGAATAATAGGTGTTGGTTATTCTTCTAATTGTTAAAAGTTACGTACTTAATAGCTACAATTACCCTATGAATTGTCTACTTTCACTGTAATACACTTTTTGGACACCTTATTGTTTTAAACATCCACAATCATATTAAACAAGTCATTTAGGTAGCTTTGGATAGTATAGTTTCATTGTTATATAAGACTCTACCTCCAACAATTGGTTTAGGTAGCACAAAGTTTAGTTTGGCCTAGTGCAAATGGTTGCACCTACCAACTTCAAGGTTGTATGTTTAATCCCCACTAGAGGCACTTTGTATGAAGGATCCTCTTACATCTCACCTCCCCCCCCCAAAAGTATCTAGTCCGCTAACCTAAATCCGATTGACCAACAAAAGCATCCGAGCTTAGGATTTTTAATCTTCTTTATATTTAGAAAATTGGGTAATCCTTATATTTAGAAAATTTAATTAGTAGTTTTTATGTTCATCCAATACACCAAAATATAAAAGTTAATATAAGAATCAACATTTTTTTTTTTCAAGGTAAGATGAACGGTACTCGCTTGAGGGGGATAAGGGGAAATCCTCAAATGAGTCCCATGAGGTTTGATCCCTACACATTAGGGATATAAGGTGGAAAGCGATGCCACTACTCCACCACCTCAACCTCAATATAAGAATCAGCATACCTGCGATGGAGATGTACTAAAATACCATAATGAATGCGATTACTAGAATTAGCATAATTACGATGGAAAGTACATCCTACAATATTAAAGGATACATAGTGTCATAGTACTCATAGTCTCTATGGTACTTTTGACTCAAGTCTCAAGACATTGAAATGAATGCGAAATATTGGCATATTATTCAGGGAAGGAGTAATTACACAAACTAAAATTATGAATATAATGTACATAATATGAACCATTCTAATAATTTCGAAATTAACCAAAAGGAAATTGTAGATAGATAAACCAAGACGATCATACATCAACCAATAACTAAGACTTGCATACGTTGAGAGGGAAACCACAAAGTCAAGGATTATTACTTATTAGCATAACTTGTAGTATTAAACCTCATCCCATTGAGAAAAACAGGTCCAACCAAGAGATTTTTTTTTAAGGTAAGATGAATGGGACTCAGGCTATATTTAGTTCACCTGAAATTTTCTGATCTGAACTTATCTGATCGGATCTGATCTGATCAGAACTTATTTTTTCTAATCTGATCTGATCTGATCTGATCTGATCTGAACTTATCTTTTAAAAAATGTATCATTACTAATATTATTATTACTTTTTTTTTGAGGGGATAATATTATTATTTCTTTGTATTTCATTACTAGTATTACTATTACTATCATTTTATTACTATGCACAACTTTCAATAATAATAATAATAATAATAATAATAATAATATAAATAACATTATAATAATAATAACAATAATAACAATAATAATAATATTATTATTATTATTTTGTTATTATTATTATTATTATTATTATTATTATTATTATTATTATAGCATAATTTGTTTTTTTTTTGAAAAAGAGCACATTAGTATATGAACATACAATTAATAATAAAAGACTAAGGACTCTTGGGTCCAATGGTATGGCTTCTTACCTCCCACATGTGAGACCAAGGTTCAAATCTTGGTGGAAGCATATATTTCAATATTGTTGTGGGTGGGGGAGGGGGTTGGGGCTTGTTGGGTCTTTAGGTGAGTGACCCTGTGCGAGGGCAGACCAGAGAAAATTCATCTTACCACGGGATTCCCGAAAGGGGCCCAAAAAAATTAAAAATAAAAGAATACTCATGTTCAAGGTCCGTTAATAATAAAAATTTAGGTATTAATGAAAAGAACATATAATGATATTAAAAAATAACATATACTGAAAGAGCATACAAGATCTATTTAAAGAACACATTTTAAAAATAAAAGATAGATGTTATTTTTATATTGATGACATGTTTGGATTTAACTAACAACATGTTCTTTGTTATATCAATAAATTGTTCTTTTTTTTATTATAAATAAACCTATAAATATATATAATCATATCATCTTGAATAAAATGGTTAAATATTCTTCTTATATCGTTGTCCTGTTCTATATAAAATTTGTTTTTAAAGATAAGTTGAAATCTTTTGTAGGGAAAATTTTGAACGTGATGACAATACCATTAGGTTATCCCATGCTACTCATGTTTTATATAAACTAGCTAGTACTATATAATTTATATTATTCTACCAAAATTGTTTTAAAAAATAAACATCATATACTATTGTCATGTTCGTTACATATACAACATCAAAAATAACATCACATATCAAAATTATTAATTAGAATAAATATAGAAAAGAACACTTACAAATACCAAAAGAACATTCTTCTTCTTGAACACAAATAGCTCCAAATAGTGATATCAATGACATTTATAATAATAGCAACAACAATATTAATAATTACCAATATTAATAATTACCAATATTAATAATTAATAAGTACAACAACGACAATAATAATAATCTTTTTGAACAAATGTACTAGTAAATAGTAATATTAATAGTAATTGTATAAAGTAGTAATAATAATAATAATAATAATACTAATAATAATAATAATAATAATAATAATAATACTAATAATAATAATAATAATAATAATAATAATAATAACAATAATAATAATTATTACAATAACAATAATAGCATTAGTAATACTAATAATCATAATGATAATAATAATAATAAGTTTTTAAATATAAGCATAATCTGAACTTATCTGATCTGATCTGAAATAAGCAAAAATAAAGTGAACTGAACATAGCCTCACTTGAAGGGGATACGGGGAAATCCTCAAATGAGCCTCGTGAGGTTTGATCCCTAGACCTCAAGGATATAAGGTTGAAAGTGATACCACTATTCTACCACCTCAACCTCCAACCAAGAGATTTTTAGCAACACTAAACTGATTAGAAACAGATCCACTCACCCTTTAGGCCTTAGCTATAGGCCCATAGCCCATTGACTCAACTATTGGCAATAACGTTAGTGGGAATGTTGGATGCTGGTAATTGGTAAATGCGGTAAATGCTGTGTAGGGTGTACAGTACACTGCTGCATACTGTGATGATGTTGAGCATATGGAGATTCAGAGTGAATGATTGCACAGATTCCAGACAAATCCTAAAGGTGCTTGGTCATCACTTTATTTAATAAATATCATTGTAAAACTTTCATCCGTTTTTTTTACAGCTGATCAACTCCAGGCCGGCCCGATTTTGGGTCGGGTTTGGGCAGATTTTTTTGGCCCGCGGTCGAGCCCGACCTGTTTTTTTAAAAAACGGGCTTTGGACAAACCAAAAATGACTTTTTAGTCTAAATTTTGGCCGGGCAGATTTTGACCCGAAAAGTCTGCTCGACCCTGCCCGAAATAGCGGGCTTTGGGCACAAAATTTTGGCCCGGCCCTGCCTGACCAATGGACAATTTTTTTTTGTTGCGGCCCGGCCCATAATCACCTCTAGTTTTTTTACTATTACAACATTTTTCTTATTTGAAAGTTTCATATTTATTGCAATAGTATTAAATCTGACTATGTTTTCTTATCTATCTCCTTATCACATGTGTCCCATTTTTTCATCTTTCTCTATCTCTCTCATCTCCTAGAAAAAAGTACAATCCCTATATGTTGCAATTATTAAAAAAATAAAAACAGAGGAAGTATCTAAATTACAATTTTTACAAAATCTCATATAGAATTGCCTTATTATAATTTATAATAAAAAGTGGGTAACTTATTCTAAAGGGATTCCTTAAATAAAAATGTTTTCTATAACTTATAAAGTGTATGCTTTAACTTATTAAGTAATCTTTCTAGAACACATAATGAGGTGGTCGTACCATAAGCTTATGAAAAGGCACTCTCACACAAGTTTTGCTACAATTTTTGCTGGTATTATTTAATCAAAACTAACTCACGATAGCTCAAAATTGAGAGATTAATATTCTACAAAGATGAAGTAAAAATATTGATCAATAATGATATAATTATCGCGCCTCAACACACCACAATCCAAAAATATTCATTTATAGAGACAGACAAAACTCATGGTCATATATGATGATAATAGTAATGTATGTTTTAGTGTTAATTTTAGTAAAGAAAAATATCATGTCAATATCTAAACTCTAAAGTAATTTTACTTGATCCTACAATATCTATTTTCTTCTTACAATTTCATCGTCATCTATTACGTTGAAATGCATTATTGAGTGGAAATGAAAATTTGTCAAGAAAATCACATGTTTGGGGGGATGAGATTTCATTTCCATAGTAATGAGTAAGGTATGTTTTCATCACCATTATCGTCATTTGTACCGTCTACTAAATGTACTCTAAATACTACAAAAATTAAACTAGTGACTGAAAGCCTCATTTATTTGAGGACTCTATGCAATTTCTCTCTCACACACACACAGACATAACACTAATAATGAATATATTAATGATTTATCGATTATCAATGATACACGAATTTCCTTCAAAGATGATATCATCGATTTTCAAGAAAAGAAAATGTTGCTTTTATACTCTTTAATTTTTGATGTAGGTTAAGCTGTTGCTCGTTTCCATAATAACTAGTTCTCTCATTGCTTCATGGAAACAAATCAAGTGGTGGTGTGTATGACGCTTAGTCGAATAACAGTCATGAGGCTTCTAATTTGCTCTACTGTGTCCCCCCTCCCCCTTTTATTCTCATTTATTATTTATCATCCGTAACGATGTTTTAAGGTGGTTTGCTAATTAGATCATATCCTAATTTCTCCTCTCCTTATTTGAAAAAAAAATGATACACAAATTTGTCAAACTTTCCAAATTAACAACTAATTGATTAATGTTTTTATTATTAATTTTTTTTCTTAGAGCTATAAACAAGCCTTTTGCTATCTAAAATTAAGTGACTATCTTATAATTTTATATTCAAATTATTCATACCTAATAATGCCACGCAGGCAAGTTTGAAGTTTGGCATGAAATTACCCATTTGTGGCATATAGTGTTTGATTTAGCCATGTCCTATGCGCATCAACCAGACAACTAGGAGTATTATTTAGTACAGGAGATTTAAAGGCTCATGTGAGATGTCACTTTGCTTGGTCGGTGAGGTGGGGGTCTGCTAGCATTTTTTTCTTTTAGATTAATGTCTTAAGGTTGAGAAATGTCTTTCTAAAACGGTCTTTAATAAAAAAAAAACTGACGTAATAAAGTGTGTTATCTTTATTTTTTAAAATTTTTATAGGTCTTAACATATCTAATTAGGGTTGATCGTATTCCATTAGTCTAAACATAAGGTGAAATTAAACTGATAAATTCCAATTAGGTCTACTAAGTTCAATTTATATAACTTATGCTACAGAGAATACACCTTAATGATCATCAATATCTAGATACATTACTCATTTGCTTTTGACAAAAGAATTATGACGGAAGTTAAGGTGCGTCATTTTAAAAATATTGGGGTAAAAAAAGTAGATGCGATAGGAGATAATAGATAATGCTACATAATATTGAGACAAGTAAAAAAAAGGATAGTGAAAGAAGTAAAAATATACCGTAGATATGATTGAAGATTAATTATTAGGTAATTGAGATCTGATCCCATCCTAAGGGGAAATGAAGAAAAACCGAAGACATACCAGAATAATAAGATGGATCAATTTTTTTTTTTTTTAAAAAAAAATACTAGTATCATAGTAGTATAACTTCAAAAAAATAACAAAAATACCAAACAAGTCCTTAGGATTAATTGGCCCTGTTCCATTCAACTTATTTTAGTCTTTATAAAAAAAAAAAAGTTTTGATAAGTTAAGATAAAGATTAATAAGGTATAATAAGTTCAGATCAACAAAAATAAGGTTTTAGACTCAAAATAAGGCCTAATAAGTTCAGATAAACAAAAATAAGTTGAATAGAGCATAGCCATTGTGAAAATTAGATAAGTAGTTTCCAATTTTTTTTTTGGACAAGCAGTGCTCAGTCGTTAGTTTCCATAAAACTAGGCTTGCAAGGAAGAGGGAAATTGAAGATCCCTCTTTGCAAGGGGTGAGACTCGATCCTAAGATCGTAATGCCAACACTACTAGACTATCACTTGCTGCTCATATGCTTATTTACAAATGTGTACAAAAATGTGCTTAAGAGTATATAGTTACGAGCTACTAAAGCAAATGTGCATAAGGAACAAATGTGGACATTAGGTTTAATTGAATTAGAATCTCATTCAATGTAACGCGGCGGCAAAATACACAAAAATCTAGTTTTTCAGTTTCCATTCCTTCTCTAATTAAGACAAACCTGACTCTGACCTAGATATACTCCTTTCTTCTAGGGAAAGAATGTCTACCGTAATACGAGGAACTAGAGAAAAAAACAACGGAATTTCTTGAAACCCCGTGATATTTAAATTTTCTTTTTTTTGCTGATTTTAGTAGTACTACCACAAAATTTTATCCTATTTCTTGCTAGACTGGCAAAAAAGCAAAATTCCTGTGTCGGAGGGTAGGCAACTGGAGGAGAGAGAAAGAAAGTTGTTGAGTGAGATAAAGCTTTCGCTGTTTTCTCTCTCACACTTTCCTCTTTCTTTCTTTCTCTCTCTTCTTTCACTTTCTCTCTCTAGGGATTGCGCACTCTCTCTACTAGGTGCATATCACTTATGGACTGACAAATATCTCACACAAATTTCCGCCGCACTAACTCCTAATGTTATTCTCTCTTCCTCACTCTTCGATTTGGTATGTTTCTCTCTCTATCGTTTTTCTTTTAGCGTTCAATTGATCTTTTGATTTCTGGTTAGATCAAGAAATTTTGTGAAATTTTGATGTAATTTTGCTAGAAAATGATGAATTAGTGAACAAATTTGTTTTCTATTGTTGTATTTTATGTCGCTTTTGAGGAATTTCTTGCTTGAGCTTGGTACACTTTGTTGCTTTTCTTTTCTGTTGAATTTATGTGAAATTTTGCTAGAAAATGATGAATTAGTGAAGAAATTTGTTTTCTATTGTTGTATTCGATATCGCTTTTCGAGGAATTTCTTGCTTGAGCTTGGTACAGTTTGTTGCAATTTTTTTTGTTGAATTTATGTGAAATTTTGTAGCTAATTTAGCTGGAAATTGTTGAAAATTGAATTAATTTGATGCTAATGTTGTCGCTTTTTGAAAATATATTGTTTCAGCTTGGTATAACTTTTTGCCTTTTGCTATGGAGTTCTAGATCTGGATAATGGTTTGTTTTCTTGTTTTTTTTTGCTAAAGTTCCTGTAATTTCTGGTAATTTTTCGTCGTCTGAGCTTATTTTACTGAGAAATGTTCGAGTCTCGGTGGTTTAGTTTGCTTTATATATTCATCTTTCTAGGTTTACCGTAGATCTAATTGGTGCCTGAAGAAGTTCAAGCTGCTGATATTGTAGTAACTAGTAAGCTTCTTTTCCTTATTTCATTAACCAGTTTATAGCCTTCAGTTGTGAGCTGCTGGATTATACGTTTATATATTAATTGTACCTAGTTTGCCTATAATTATTTTTGCAAGGTTTTCTTTTTTCTGTTTACTTTTGAGTGGCCGGATTAGTTAGTTTAGCTACATGCTGCACGCACTAATGAAAATAATTATGATGGTTTTGTTTTTGGTTTGTTATGAAGATTTATGGACATAACCCCCTGTATCAACCTTTCATTTTTTGTTTGGTGGGCTGGACTCACTGGAGGTTTGATGAATAGGCTGTTTCTTGAATCCAATTTACCTCTTTCTTCCACAAATACAGCTATTCTTATCAGTTTCTGTTTCTGTCGGTATCTGCTTTCGTTTTTCTGACCTTACTTTTTGTCTTCATGTCGCTTCTTACATCTGTCATGTTTGGTTTTGTAATTTTGAGAGGGTAAAGAACTCAGAATTCTATAAAGGCTTACATATTTGTAGTTGGAGTTTGACAAAGAAGCTGATACTTTGTGATGCATCCGCCTTGCCTCTGCCCCCTGTGCTCATTTGGCTCGTATTTATTTTAGTGAACATTGCAACATGTGGAATTAACTATCTTTTTCTTAAATATGCCATTATGTGTCTAAATCAATTTGCTTTCTGGTTCTGCATGTTTGGGGTGCAGATGCCGTATTAGTCTTTTATGAATGGGCACTCATTTAAAAATTAAAAGCTATGTTTGGGTACTTGCCTAATGTCCAAATCAGCTATTCTATGATGAAAAATTTCCACAGTTATGGCACAAATTGAAGTGTCAAAGTGTCCATGATGCTGGAATGTTGGGACTTGGGTACTTTGAGGTAAAATGAAGTGTTTGAGTAACATACTTTGATATTTTTCTGAGCTTAATTGTAGGGGATACTGTTTTCTTTGTTCTGATGAAGAGTTTTTGGTGGTTTCTTGTTTTTATTGGATTCGAACAGTCATCTCGTCTATTTTCCTGACTTATGATGTTAGCCACGTGGTTTTTGATTAGGTATCTTGGCTAGTTATTCATTTTGCTAAAGCTTTTGCACTTTCTCTAGTTGTGTCTGCTACTCTGCTATCAATAAAATTTTACAGGATTCTGCACACATTAATTGAGCAAAAGCATAATACATATTCTCAAAATTGTGTACTTGTTAAAGGCTAGAGACCTACCAAACATCTTACATGAATTGCTTACATATAATTTCTCTTATTGAAAGCTATTATACCCTATATCTTTTTGCGTGTTTAGGTTTGGTAGTATTGATGCTGGAAGCAGGCAGACATGAAGTGAATTTGTTTAAATCTTAGTCCATAACTGTTTATCTGTAGTTAGGGTATTATTTCTGTTTTTCTTGCTGCATAGAAAGTTAGTGCTTGCCAAATTTGTGTGCCATCATCTCTAACCTTGCGTACTGATGCTTTTCTTTTGCCAGGTATCCTGTTCAATGGAAGATACTCAATCTGTTGGTGTGCTTATAGACTCTGCGACCTCCAAGATACAACAACTTCAGAAAGCGTTTGCCGAGCTTGAAAGTCACCGAGCTGTTAGCTTAAATCTGAAATGGAAAGAGCTGGAGGCCCATTTCCATGGTTTGGAGAAGTCACTAAAGAGGCGCTTCCATGAGCTGGAAGACCAGGAGAAGGAATATGAAAGCAAGACAGTGGAAGCACAGGAGATGATAGAGAAGCGTAAAGCAGCTGTTGTGGCCAAGGAGCAGGCTTCTTTAGAGAAGCTTCAGGAGAAGAGGGATGCTGCTGTTTTTGCCATTACTATTGCTAGAGAGAAGCACCGGAGGGTGTCATGTGAAGAATATTCTGTAGACAACAGTGAGAGCCAAAGTGGAACCATGGAAGATACACCAACTAATTCTATGGTATCTGAGATTACTTCTGATTACACAAGTGGAACAGCTGAAGATGGAAGTTCAGAAGTGCAGTCAGCTGATAATGGAAATGGGGAGGTGGCTTCTTACCCCGAGCTTGTCAAACTATGTGAAGAGATGGACGCAGAGGGTCTTCATAATTTCATATCCGACAACCGCAAGAACCTTGCATCAATGAGGGAAGAAATTCCACAGGCTTTAAATGCTGCAGCTGATCCTGCTTGTTTGGTTCTTGATTCGCTGAAAAACTTCTACCGTGGTGATGTGACAAACTTGGATGCCAAAAAGGATTCCAGTCTTTTGGGTCTCCGCCGAACCTGCATCATGTTGATGGAGTGTCTTAGCCTTTTGTTTATGGGTCTGGATGCAGCCTCTGTTTCTGAAATAATCTCTGCAGATGTCAAGGCACGAGCAAAAGCTATTGCAGAAGCATGGAAGCCAAAGCTCAATGGACTTGACATGGAAGCTGGCAGTGGAAACTCCTTGGAGGCTCATGCATTTTTACAGCTTCTGGCAACTTTCTCTATTGCATCTGATTTCAACACGGAAGAACTAACCAAACTAGTTCCTTTGGTGTCACGTCGTCGCCAAGCTGCTGATCTCTGTCGCTCACTAGGGTTATCTTACAAGATGCCAGGTCAGTGCTGTTTATTATGTATGAGCTTAAGTCTTGGAAGGAGATAAATAAAAGTAGGGAAGGGTTTCCAGAATGGTTGTGAACTACTGGGTTCTTGTCATTGACACGTTTTCCTTCCCTTGTTTTTCTCCTGCTGTTCTCCCGAAACAGCAATGTGCATCTGTGGTCTGGCTGAAATATTTAACTGTTGACATCCCAAGCTGAGAATTACTCCCTCCGTTTCATTTTAATCTACACACTTTCCTTTTTGGTCTGTTTCTTTTTAATCTACACACTGTTGCTTTTTCTATTTTAGGTAACATGTCACATCTACTTTCTCCTCTTTTTCCACCCATGTCATCCACTTTTTAATATTTTAACCCACTTTTTACTTTTTCTCTCTCACTTTTCAGTTTCTCTCTCCACCTTTTCAGTTTATCTCTCATCCTTGGTTCTCCCCCAAAGTGAAGTGAGTAAATTAAAATGAAACGGAGGGAGTAGAATTTAATACTAACCTAAATACTCTAGAGATTCACTCTCTTTGAGCTTTTTGATAATGTATTCTAATATTTTTTTTACTCTTGGAATCACTTCTATATTATAATCGCCATCGTAGTCGTGTCATTTTTTTCACATACTAAAGCAATTTTACCTTTATAGTTGCTTCATAATCTAATCGTCTTTTCTTCTACTTCCTTTCATTTCTATTTTGTTTATTTTTTTCTAAATGTGGTTTACTCTGCCTGTCAACAATAATATCCTAAGTCTTGTATTTTGTTTCTAATGTTGACTTCTAGTTGGAATTTTCAGGTGTAATTGAAGTGCTGATAAATAGTGGCAGACAAATTGACGCTGTGAATTTGGCCATCCAATTTGAGCTGACTGAGCAGTTTTCACCCGTGCCTCTGCTCCAATCCTATATAAAGGAAGCTAAAAAGGTTCTTCCTCCAGCTAAACCTGGAAATGTATCCCCTTCATCTCCCAATGCACAGGTTTCTTCTAATTCTCCTTATTAATATTCTGTCTAGTTATTGTAGTGTTCTTCCTTTTCACTGTAGTACTCTTCATATGCGGCCCCAAAAAAAAGTCACTCTGGTGAGACAATTGCCATGTGGAAAAAATTAAACTTAGATAACAACTATATGGACATAATTATTTTGTAAATTTGCCTCAATTTATAGACCCGCTACATTTATAGATTAAGCATGTAATTGCATGAACTTAGCAATTTGTAATGCGTATTAGTTGGTTTAGGTTCTCTGTGGATATACTTGCATATACCCTTCTTTTCTGTGTTGCACATGCACTTGTCCCTTCTCCTGCAGACACAGACTGGTGAGAAGCTGCAAGTTACCCGAACTTGGCTGTTAATATATGTATAGTATATGGTAGCGGAACTAGATAGTAGTACAATCTTTTATTGCAACATCCAACTAACTCAATTTTCAGTTCATTTTCTACCGTGTTCTTGACGAGTTGCATCATGTTTCAGAGCAATGAGGTTAATGAACGAGAGCTCAGTGCTCTGAAAGCTGTTATAAAATGTGTGGAAGAACATAAGCTCGAAGGATACTTCTCCTTGGACACCCTGGCAAAACGTGTACTCCAGCTTGAGAAGGCAAAAGCAGATAAGAAACGAGGAACTGAAGTTACTAAACCTCAATCCAAGAGGCCCCGTGCTACAAATGTGGGTTATGGTCCCCGCATCACTAACATTGCTCCCAACGCTTCCCCCTATGCTGCTAGGCTGACTGACAGGTACCCTCCCCAGTATGTGTTTGACAACAGACCGTATGTTTACACTGCTGGACCTACTGACAATCACTGTCCCCCCTGTCTTGGGTGCCCCTGCTTATGGCTTCCCTCCTGGTCACGGTAATTACTACGGCAATGGTTACCAGTACCAGGCCCCTCCTTATCTTCACTAGTTAGTACTGATGCTAATTGGTGAGCTTCATGAACTTCTGATTTTAACTGCTTAGTTTTTAACCCTTTTCTAAGATGTCAGGTGTTGTACGGTTAATCTTAGTATTAGGTGGGAAAAAACTGAGATAATGGAAGGCGGAGAAAAAAAAAGTTTATGTTCTAGCCTCTTTTCAGTTTTTATGTATTATAAATTTATAATCAGACTTTTTAATCCTCTAATATATGGATCGACTGTGTTTTCTGTTGTACATTTCTTTGTAATGTTTGCGCATGTTAGTTAGCTATGATTTGGCGAGTACTTGACTCCGCTGAAATTGATGATGGTAAATTTGTGAATAATAAGTGCTCAGTGGATATGCATGGTTAGTCTCATGTCGGAATAAAGAGTGCTTAGTGGAAAGAGCTTGTTGAAGCTATGATGTATAGTGTACGACGCATCACGCATGTGAGTGTCTCACATTGATGAAAGAATTGGTAAAGAAGAGAGATGAGATCATTTTATAAAGCAAATGGGCTACTCTCCTTATAGCCATATGGTTTTAAGGTGGAACCTCTTTAGTATTGTGAAGTGGACTATCTCTCTTTGTGTTGGTTGCGGCCGAGGCCCGTATTTATCATGGTATTAGAGTTAGGTCCACAGTTGAGACCGTTAATTTACTCTGGGCCAATTGAAAAGGAACGTCACATGTGAGGGGAGAGTTAAAGTTATGATGTATAGTAGGGGATGTAAGTTTGGTTTTCGATTTTGGGGTAAAACCAAACCAGATCGAAAAAAATATCGGTTTTCACATTACAAGTCCAAATCCAAACCAAAACCAAATCGAACCGAGAAAACCAAATTATTTATGATGCAATTTTTTATTCAAATCTTACAATTACTATGAAAATATGAAAGTTTAAATCATCAAACATAGAAGAATTGAAGTACCTTTAACTAAAGAAAATTAATAAAAACAATGAAAATAACGAAATAAATAAAGAAAATTCATAACATTCTTCGGTTCTTCGGTCCTCTCGGAAACACTCAATGGTCTTCTTCTTCTCGAAATTCTTTAGAGCTCTTCAAATTGATTGCAAAAAGCCCAGTGTTGTTGGATTCCTCCGCAAATATTTCGAGATTCGTAGATGGAGTGAGGAGAGAAAAACGGAGGAGAGAGAGAGACTGAGTGAGTGAGGAGAGAGAGTAGAGATGGTAAACGGGTTGTGTCGGGTCCAACGGTAAACGGGTTGAACACCCTCAACCCTAACCCGACCCGTATATTAAACGGGTCAACAACACTCAACCCTAACTCGGACCGTTTATTGAACGGGTTACCCGACCCGTTTATCAAGAGCGCATAACCATATAAACTAAACAAATGTACATCATATATTTCTTAACCCATGTCTTATATACTAATATCTTACCTACATACCAAAACGGACAACCAAATAATAAATCTTATGTATTTATGAAAAATATTCAAATTATTTCAAGTCCGAATAATATTGATAGCAGAATAGTAGTTAAACGGGTTGCCGTGTCGAATTCGGGTTGAAATGTTCAATCCTAACCCAAACCATTTATTAAACGGGTCATGTCGGGTCAACCCGCTTACTTAAACGTGTTGAAACCCTTGATCCAAACCCGCTAATTTTGGGTCGGGTTTGGGTCGGGTTTGGGTCGGATTGGCGGGTCGTGCCAACTTTTACCACCTCTAAGAGAGAGGAAGCAGTTGGGGAGGACAAAGAGTGAGGACGACTGGGGAGGAAAGAGAGGAAAGTAGGGTTTTTGTTAATTGTTATGTCATATGGCATATGCTTGACTAAGGGAAAAGTTAGACTGATAAAATGGGCCAACTAAAACGCCCTTTTCTTTTTAAAACACCAGAAGTTCAGAACCCATATAGGATAGGTAAGGTTGGTTTGGTTTGGTTTTTTTCGGTTTTCAAAATAAAAACCAAACGAAACCGAAAAAAATAAAAATTTTACAGTCCAAACTAAATCGAATTTTTTTAAAAAAATCAAACTAAATTATTAATTCGGTTTGATTTGGTTCGGATTTCGGTTTTTAACCAAATAACTTACACCCCTAATGTATAACGCGCAATACATGTGAGTGTCCCATATTGATAAAAGAGAGATAAATTTACTTTATAAGGCAAAAAGACTACTTCTCTTATTGTCGTATGATTTTAAGGTGGAAACTCTTTAGTCTTGTGAAATGGACTATCTCCTTGTGTTGGGTGCGACCCACGCCTATATTTAACACAGCTGTAATGCTTCTCTATTTAAAGTCAGACTTTGCAAATTTCAATAATAAAGTCTCACTATAAGAAAAAAAAAAACTAGGATCTGTAAACTTTTGTCTTAATTAATGTCTTGAAAATATTGACTTCTATAGTATTTATTAATATACTTCTATAATTACATAATTATTCAAATTAATAGTCAAATTGATGTACGGGAGACCATAAAAAAACAAAAAGTTTTGTCATAAACTCAAGTGTTAAAGATCGTTTTTAAAAAACACAATTAACAGTCGTATTGAGTAGAAAAAATTGTCTACTCAATGAGTAGTTTACTTACTAGCAAATAGACATTAATTAACACTAGAGATCAAACTCAGCAACATCAATCATTTTTTTAATTGAAGAGGGAAAAAATAATCTGGAAATTTTAGTTTTTCTGTTCAACAATGGATTTGATTGACCAAGGATTTATCATCTGATTATGAGGAAAATTGCCTGCTCGAAGACGATTTGTCCATCTATGTTTGTGATCCTTCTTTTTAATACTAATTTTTTTTAAAGGTAAAATGAAGTTCCTTGCAAGGAGGGGAATGATTTCGTTAGTTTAGCGATTTCACTAATTAGAATATGTTGGCTAATTTTGTAAGTTCATCTTTTTGTAATTGGTTTTGTAAGTTTAAAGATTTTAAATCTGATTTTTCATCCCTAATATTGTAAGTTCTTTCTGTAATACATTTTGTAAGTTCAGGAATTTTCACTCTAATTTCCAGTCCCATGTTGCAAGTACTTTCAAATGCCCACTCTTTTGTTTGGCAAACTAAATTTGAAAGCCTTGAAATTATGGTGTGAAACCTAATTTTTTTTGGTTCAACATGATTAATCGTTGAAATTGGAACTTTTTCTTTAGGTTAACATTACTTATTTTGAAGGAGATTAATTTTAGCGGTTTACATTACCAAGCTATAGTTTAGCAGTTCAAAGTGAAATAATGTCAAGGAAGAAAAAAAATTCCTTTTTTTTTTTTGACAACGTGGAAAACTTACAAGAAATAAACAAACGCAAAAAGACACACAACTAATGGTAAATAAAAGGAAAACTAGTATCACGGCAGGATTTTGCCAAATCATGGACGGGAGCAACTTCTTGGCGACTGACCTTCAAGATGCTGCACCATTGAAAGGTGGCTGAATAGTATGGATTACCGACATATCTCTTGTGGTAGTCATTTCCAAGAGTCTAACAAGGATCTCTGAGTCTGTATAAACCATTACACAATTGAAAGGCGTTGACCTAGCCCAAAGGAGGGCAAGGAGGCAAGCCTTGGCTTCAACCTGGAGAGCCGAGGAGGCTCTCAACCTTTTCCCCTAACTCCTGGAAGAATTGGAAGACACTACTTATGCAACCCAAGCAGCTACAACCAGGTGTGAACGTTTATTCCATGCCCCATCTATTCTCAAGATTACATCCGGCGACGCTTAAGCCATATTACCAAAATGTGCTTTGACAAACCTCGGAGGTGGACCATTTCGGAGGAGAATATTTGAATCCTTGGGAACATCCCGAGAGAAAATTGAGTGTTGTTGCTGACCCTCATCAAAGTTGTGCTTGAGAGTTTCAATTGTAGCACGGAAGGATCTGAAAATCTGATCATTCATGGTTTTCCAAATAGCCCATAAAATACCGACAAACAATGGTAGATGTGAACCATTCAGACCCTCCTTCTCCTTGAAGAAAATAATCTGATGAACTAACCAATCTGTGAAATGCATTTTCTAATTAAGAGTGAAAAGGGGGCCAAAGTTCCCCAATTGCCAGGCTTCGAAGGCTAGTGGGCATTCCCTAAAAAGATGGTGACAATCTTTAGCCTCTTCTAGACATATAGGGAAATCATCAGTTATGCCAATTCCGCGCCTAAAAAGGTTAGCAGAAGTTGTCAGGCTACTATGCCAAACTTTCCATGGAAAGAGTTTCCATTTTGGCATGATGTTCAAGCTCCAAAGAATACGAAAAAATCGTTGCGTCTCTGGACTTGTCATGCTACAAATTTCTTTTTGCTGATTTTGTAAGACTAGCTAATAACCTGTCTTAGTTGAATAATCTCCTGACTTCGCAAACGGCCAGTAACAGACATCCTCATGACCGGGATGTTCCGGCAGCTCTTGGTCAGTTATCAAGCGAGCACTAGCGGGAATAGAGAGCCCATTGACTTTCCTCACATCCCACCCTGACCCTGTGGAAGAATAAGATCGCAACTGTTAGATTCGTTGCCTTCAACAGTCTAGTTTCATCCCGCTTGATTGGAGTTTGATCATGCACCCACTTGTCATTGGCTGCCATAATGCTAAGACCATTACCCACTTTCCATACACACTGTTGGTACTAGGGCTGGCAAAAGTTGACCCAACCCGACAAACCGACCTAAAAATTCCGGGTTTGGGTTAAGCTTTTAACCTGAAATAAAAGATGGGTCGGCCCAACCCGACCTGAAAATATAATGGGTTAGGTTTTGGTTGACTTTTTGAACATAAAAATAACCCAAATGACCTGATTTAGAAGTCGAATTATCTTCAGGTCGAGTCAACCTGAAATTAACCCAGACTTTCATAACATATACAACCTATCTTTTGTTATTCTTATTTGTATTGGGCCAAACCCATTTCTTGGATCACCTAAATTTTATTTCAGATCATTAAACCATACTTTCGTAACTTATCGTGTATAGTTGAATTTCATTTCAGGTCATTTTGGGTCGGTTTCGGGTCAACCCGAAATCGGTAAGGTCGGATTTGGGTTATGATTTTCGACCTGAGATTAGAATCAGGTAACCAGGTCGAGTTTGGGTTAGGGGTAAGGGACCTGAATATAAATCAGGTCAACCTAAAATTAACCCAACCCGACCTGATTGCCAGCCCTAGTTGGTACAGAGTCGAAGTTGCTTGCAGCAAACCCCGAGCACCCCAAGACATGTTAAAGCGTGGGTCATTCGAACAGGAGAATGAAGACTAATTCTCTTATACACCTGAGAAAGGAGAAGTTGTGGATTATGTTTGATGCGCCATGCCTTCTTGATCAAGAGTGCTTCATTCATAGCACTTATGTTGCGAATTCCAAGTCCACCTAAACCTCTGGGTCGATGAAGAGTGGATTTCTTTTTCCAATGAATACCCTTCCCCTGTTGGCTTGTCAAAAAGAAACAAGCCACATGTTATCAATTTTATTTGCAATAGTAACTGGAGTACGAAACTAGGGTTGAGTTAATGATGATGAGTTTTATGGGCTGGCTAAGGGACTTGTGTCGCCATTGTGCAATCTTGGTTGAGATGGTATCCAGAAGAGGAGTAAAATGATGTACTTTAGTGTCTTGAATACCTACTAAAACGCCTAGATAGACGCCCATTGAATCTCTTGAATCCATCCTTAGGATAGCTTTGTACTGAGATTGCTGATTCATATGGATATTTGGACTAAATTTAATGAAGGACTTCTGTAAATTCAGAATATGCCCAGAGATGAAGCAAAATATTTCAATTATAGCTTGGAGAGCATTACAAGCATCTTCTGACTTCTGAGACCCGGAAGAAGAAGAGTGAGTCATCGGCAAAAATAGAGATACGAAATGGAAGGACCTTGTTTTCGCACCAGAATCCCATGAAAACTTTGAATATCCACAGCTAGCGAAGTCATTCGAGAGAAAATATCCATATAGAAGAGAAATAAGTAAGGAGACAAAGGATCACCCTGTCTCAAACCACAATAAGGGACAAAAGGTCTTGAAGCCACTCCATCTATAAGAATCCGATATGAAACTGTAGTAATACATTGTTGAACAAGTCGGGTCCATTGAGCCGGGAACCCATAAGCGGTGAGAGTCTTTAAAATAAACAACCAACTAACGCAATCATAAGCTTTGTTCAGGGCAGCTAGGTGACGATTGCCTGATCTTTGCTTATTTATGACATGTAATAACTCATATGAAATAAGAATATTATCGTCCATCTGCCGACCAGGAACAAAAGCATTTTGGAAATTATCGATGAGATGAGGCAAAGAAGGTTGCATTCTCTTAATCATCTATGTAACAACCCATGTTTTTAAGCATGTTTTAGTTAAAGTTAACTATGTTTATTAGTTTAACTAAGCCTTAATATCAGTGAGAAATTATTTGAGAATTTATCTTAAATAGAATTATGTTAGTGTGGGTTATATTCAAATGAGGTATTGAGTAAATAATTTTAAACTTTAAAAAAAAAAAACTCATTCTCTCGTCTCTCTCCTCCTCGTGTCCTAACTTCAAGAAGCCAGAGCAATAGCTCTTCATCTTCGTGTCTTCATAATCAAAAGGCAGATTATATCTCACATAGATCAAAACTTCTCTTCAACATTTCAGTTTAATTACCCAAGTAATTGAGAATTGGAGAAACCCCAAATCGAAAACAAAACCCGAAACCATCTTCTTTTCTCTCTCCTCTCTCTTGGTGTGGTCGCCGCCATCGTTCTCTCTCCTCGATATGGTCTTGCTATAATTTTTCTCTCTCCTAACTTCAGTACTTCTGTTTTAGTAAAGGTAAGCTTTTCTCTTCCTTGTAATTTACGAAATTCTTTGGTGAATTGGATGGTTAAATGGTTTTGCTCTAGAAAATTTTTATCTTTGATTTCTATGTTGATTCTCAATGCTCAATTTCATATATTTCATACATTGATTTGAGGTGTAAGCTAAATTATTTTCACACCTTCTGTGTAAAAGGAAGAATTAAGTTTGCAATTTACTTGATTAAGTGTTTCAGAACTTTCTTTTGATTTTATTGTTGTTATTACTCGTGTTGTACAAAAACAGTTAATATATTTGTTTGGGATGCATTTTTAGTATAATAACAATAATCAAATCAGTTAGAGGAATGATGAAGTATGAGGGTCTGATATCTTATTGAAATTGGGGATTGAATTAGATGGGTATTTCCATAAAGGTTGAATAGAATGAAATGTGGACAGATTGAAGGAAGTTAATGTTGTTCAAGGACTAGTTGTTTATATGTTTAGCTCTAATCAAGGGGGATGAAGGATTGGTTTCTATGTTAAAGAGTTAAATAAGTAATATATTGATTATATTGTTATTCTTATTGAGGTGGATTGTGGGTATTAATCTGTGGAGCTCAATTAATCTTGGAAGCTCGGAAGAAGTTGTATTATCAGAATTGGATTACATTTGAGGTAACATTTATGTTCAGCAAAATGTATTTTAATGTCCGTGTGTGTTGTATTGTATTTTTAATGTCGTATATCGTTTATAGTCATGACCATGGTTATAGATGCATGAGTATGTGTTGAGTTGTGGAATTATATTGATTGATTATAAAAGTATGTTTTGTTCTATTATTGGAATTGTTCGGAAATATTTTTGTTTCTTGAGATACGGTTCTAATATGATAATGTAAAAGGGTTTCGTATTTGTTTCGGCTGGCTTAGCTGAGGAACTGAGATGAAAAGTGGGCAAGGTATAGGTGGAGAAAATGATTCGGATATAAGTTTAGTTAAGACATAAAAGGTCGAATATCATGTTATGTTATGTTACGTTATGTCCTATCAAAACCTGTACTTGCTAGCGATTTTTGTTAAGTGATTGAGCTATGCGAGCGATATATTTTAAAGGATTAATTCTTTTTTCGAACAATTACCAAGCTTGATTATTGTATGAAAAACGTTTGCGAAAACTAAAATCGTTTTGACGGGTCGAAGTAAAGTTACCGGAGTTTTTCGCTCAAATTCTCGCACCCGTCGTTGGTTGAGCCTCATTAGCAGATAGATTGCACCTTCCCCGTATTATGCCCTACACAACCACATTCCTTACAAAACTTGTAGATGCCTTCGTATCTGAAGTAGACCCAAGAAACTCGCCCACCATCAATTGGAATAAAACATCCCGCACCAAAGGTTGAGTGAGATCGATTACGACGCGTGCCCTAAGGTATGGCTCAAAGGCAGACCCGATCCATAATTATCTATGGACTCCATGTAGCCCACGTGGGTGAAAATCCTAACCGTCCATGCTGACTCAAGATACCTCCATGGGAGATCTTGAATGCGAATCCAAACTCGGGCTATGTTGAAGTGAATGCTAGTTGGGACTTGATTGTCGAGCTTGATCCGAAAGTTATGGGCTTTCCATCCATTGTAGTTGTATGAAGATGGAGAATAGCATCCCTATTAAGGAGATTTTGACATTCTAAAATAAAGTACGGACCGTACGGAACATACGAATGGGTTCACGTGACTCCCAATGATTGTTTACTATATTATAAACAAAACTTGACGTGGGCGAGGAATTATCGAAAAAAGACACCTACCACCTGCATGAGACCAGTTGATGTACGGTAGATGATTATTGATGGGAGGAGGCTGGACCAAAATTCACATTCTTTGTAGGCGCATATAATGAGGTGGGAAGGATGAGTTGGCTGAATCAAAGAGTCTTCTTTGAGGAGGTGAATTCATGATGAAGTTAATGCTACAATTAATGGGGAAAGACTAACCTTGGAAGATCCGGCGGGAGTAGTAAATGTTTGGGTATCTTAAAAGCTTCGCGGTATAGAAAAAAGATTTATAGAAATTTTTACCAAGCTTAGTGGGGACGAATCAAGAGAAATTGAAGCTAACGTCGGTTGCATGAAGTCCACCTGTCGAGACTAATATAAAGAGAAAACCCCTAAAGTTAGGGAAAAATTCTCTCTCGAGAAAAGTGAAGCTGCTTACCCTAAACCGACGTTAGCTTCCATTTCTCTTAATTTATCCCCCACTGGCTAGTAAACTTTCTATAAATCTTTTTTCTATACCGCGAAGCTTTAAGATACCCAAACATTTACTACTCATGCCAGATTTTCCAAGGTTAGTCTTTCCCCAGTAATTGTAGCATGAACTTCATCATGAAATCAACTCCTCAGCAAGACTCGTCAAATTCAGCCAACTCATCCTTCCCACCTCATTATATGTGCCTATAAAGAATGGAAATTTTGGTCCAGCCTCCTCCCATCAATAATCATTTACCGTACAACAACTGGTCTCATGCACTGGTAGGTGTCTTTTTTGATAATTCCCCGCCCATGTCAAGTTTTTTTTATAATATAGTAAACAATCATTGGGAGTCACGTGAACCCATTCGTATGTTCCGTACGGGTCCATACTTTATTTTAGAATGTCAAAATCTCCTTGATAGGGATGCTATTCTCAATCTTCATACTACTACAATGGATGGAAAGCCCATAACTTTCAGATCTAGCTCTGACAATCAAGTCCCAACTATCATCCACTTCAACATAGCCCGGGTTTGGATTCGCGTTCAATATCTCCCATGGAGGTATTTTAAGTCAACATGGACTGTTAGGATTCTCAGCCACGTGGGCTACGTGGTGTCCTGATGTGACCAAGTTATATGCGATTATAGAGTGTTGAGAAGTCCATTTTACTAAGGTTTAAGGTTTAAGAAGGAGAGTTTTACTCATCTATACCTTAGTGTGGAGAAGAGGGAGTTATGATGAATTTGCAGTATTAGAGGAGATTTAAGGATATTTTGTGGTTCCATATGCTTTTGATCATTTACAGGTGGATTAAGCTCACAAAGTTCCTTGAAGTCTAGATTTTGATGGTTGTCATCCAAGTTCATCTCTTTGTAGCTCTACGGCATTGTGTGCCCACCATGGACGTTGAAGAGCCCACCTCGAGCGTTTGTGGAGAAGGTTGGATGCTGGGCAGTAGCGAGTGCCCGAGCTGGGCACCACACACACACGGCCCGTGCTCATCGAGCAGTCTAGTATCATGCGCAGCATAGAATGCCCGACTCGCGCACAACAAGTGCATGACTCGCGCATATCGAGCGGAAGCAGCTGCTGGACAGTATTGAGTGTCCGACTCGCGCGAGACATGCCCGACTCGCGCTCTTCGAGCGAAGGCTGAAGCTTGGCAGCAGCAAAGGCCCGAGCCGCGCACCAGCATCGCGCGAGTCGCGCACTTCGAGCGAAGGCTGGATTTTTGGGCAGGAGCCAAGGCCCGACTCGCGCACTAGGAGAGCTCGACTCACGCACTTCGACGCGGCTACGACTCTTCGGCAGTTTTCAGCTTTCCTTAGGTTTTATTAATTAGGAAAAAACGTTGTTTTTGTTAGGGATGTCTTGTAATTTCTGAACTGAATTAGAGAGGATAGAGAAGAACAACCCTAATCCCTATCTTCCCTTTTGGAGTTTCGAATGATTAGTTTGAAGATTTCTTCGATGGATGCTATGTCGATCGTAGCCTAAATCTAGTCTTGAGAACGGTTAATCAAGCTTCGGTCTACTATTGTGAGATTTCTCTTTGTTAACTTTTTCTTAATCATAATTGTGATTTCTTGATTTTAATTTATGATTGTGGTATGTATTGCTAGGAGTACTACTAGTTTATACATTCGATTTATCATTTGCTAGGATTTAGAATTGATGTCGATTCATATGTTCTTCTTTCATGAGTAGCAATCTAGGGTTTGATTAATGAATCTGATTATTCTTGATTAATCACTAGAGAAATCACAAGTTCCAATTTGAATATGTTGTGCTAGCAACTTGTTAATTGGCTCATTGTTTCCTAGTTCGTTGATGTTCTATTGATTTGAATTTAATCTCTGATTAGATTAGATTAATCTTTAGTTCAAGTTTTATGATCATCTGATTGTGATTGTTTAACGGTACTTTTGAGGGAAAGGAATTTGATTTCCAGCTTTGAGTAATTAAGAGTAAAGTTACACATTTGAGAAACCAATGATCAATAGTATGAATCGAAGTGGCCATTAACCGAACTCAAGATTCTTCTCTTCTTGATTACATCACTTCTTTATTATACTTTAGTTCTTCGTATTTAGTTATTCATTTCTTTAAACACAAAACCCCCATTTGATCTATTATAAGCACGAGTTAGTCCCCAAGTCTCTGTGGATACGACCCTACTTGCCACTTACATTCATTTGTATTGGAAAGAAGGAAAATAAACTTTTATCTTTGGTAGCGCGTACGACCACGTCTCACCAAATTTTGGCGCCGTTGCCGGGGACTTGGCAATTACTAAAACGTGTTTATTTTCACTTTTTGATTAGTATATGGTTGGCACCCGTGCTACTAACCAAGATTGTGTGGATTACGATCCCGAGTTAGAATTGAATCTTTTCAGGTTGCGAAGGGAATTGAGAAGAAATTTTCAAGAACTTCCATTTGCATTGAATTTGGAAGAAGAAATGCCACCTAGGGTGGAGACTCGTACTCTGAGGGAGCTCACCGCTCCTAATCTTGATCAGCAACCATTATGTATCACTTTCCCAACACCGGAAGCAGGTACCACCTTCGAGCTCAAGTCAGGGCTCATTCATCTATTACCATCTTTTCATGGGCTCAGTGGTGAAGACCCTAACAAGTTCCTATCCGAGTTCCATGTTGTGTGCTCAAGCATGAAACCGAGTAATGCCACAGAAGAGCAAGTTAAGATGAGGGCATGTCCTTTTTCTCTTAAGGATACGGCCAAAGATTGGCTATATTATCTTCCACCGGGGTGTATATCCAGTTGGTCTGAGATGAAGAAGCGGTTCCTTGATAAATATTTTCCCGCTTCAAATTCATCCACACTCAAGAAAGAGATCAGCAACATAGAGCAGAGATATGATGAACCTTTGTATGAATATTGGGAGCGTTTTAAGAGGTTATGTGCAAGCTGTCCGTATCATAGATATAGTGAGGAAGATCTATTCTTATACTTCTATAATGGACTTTCTGATGATGATGTGCGGATGATTAATGCAGCTAGTGGTGGATCGATCATAAATAAGACTCCAGCGAACGCTAGAGCTTTGATAGAGGAGCTTTCTGAAGGCTCCAGACATTTTAGTAGGCGATCCACCCATAAGAAGGTGAATGTGAGTAGCTCAAATATGCAAAATCCCAAACTTGAAGAACATGTTCAAGCTCTTACCTCACTAGTAAGAGAGCTCATTGTTAAGGGACACACACAACAAGTTAAGGCGTGTGGGATATGTGCTTCAGATCACCCCACTGATTATTGCCCACAACTTCAAGAGGGATCAAGTGAGGAAGTCAACGCTCTTGGTTTTCAAGGCTCAGGGAATCAAAGAAGATATGATCCTTATTCCAACACATACAATCCTGGTTGGAGAGATAATCTGAGGTTAAGGTATGGTAATGAGCAAGGTAACCAACAACCCAATCATCAACCGTAACAACAGTTCATGAGACCCCAAGCTCCAGTTCAGGGTCATCATCAAGGTCAGAATTCGGATATGAGGCAAAGTTCTACAATGTCTACTGAAGATATGCTCAATGCCTTAACCAAGAATGTGACCACCATGCAAAGGAATATGGTACAGTTTCAAGAGGAAACCCGCTCTAGTATAAGGAATTTGGAAACACAGATGAGCCAGGTTTCGAGTGCAGTGAGCAGGCTAGAGGCTCGTGAATTGGAAAAATTACCCTCCCAAACAGAAGTAAACCCGATGAAGAATGTGAGTGCTATCATGATAAGGGGTGATACACAGCTGACCCAGGGAGAGAGCATGGTTGCAGGAAAGAAGGAAGTTACTTTACTTCCAAAGCATCGACCTCCCCCACCTTTTCCAGAAGCTTTGCGGGCCGATAGAAGGTATGAGAGCAACAAAGGTATATATGAGGCCGTACGCGAATGTGAGGTAAGTTCTCCTGTTTTACCCAACATAGAGAAAACTAGTGAGCATGTTTCTGCTATTTCTCATAATGCACTTCCTCCCAAATATGATGACCCAGGCATGTTTACCATCCTTTGCACTATTAATGACATTGGTATTCCTAAAGCTATGTTAGACTTAGGTGCTTCAATTAATGTGGTTCCATTTTCGCGCGCTATATAAGTCTTTTACGCTTGGCCCTTTGCATGCAACAAATGTCATAGTGCAATTAGCTGACGGATCCCACTCTTATCCCACGGGTAAGGTCGAGGATGTGTTAGTTCATGTTGGTAAACTTCAGTTTCCTACTGACTTTTATGTACTGGACATGGAGTCTGATTGTCATGTTTCTCCTGTTCTTTTAGGGAGACCGTTTTTGAAAACATCCAGTACAAAAATTGATGTTGGTGCGGGGTCATTAACTGTGGAATTTGGGGGGACAGTTAGAAGCATTTGGTATTCATGAGTCTAAAAATTCCCTAGCGACTGAACATCCATCATGCTTTGTGGGTACTACTCAGTCCATAGAGTGTGATACATATGATACCAGTGAAGGACATGAGTCATTGGAGGTAGTGAGGTTGCAAAAACATGAGAGACCACCTGATTTACTGCATAGTTTTACACCTTTTTCACTAACGCTAGGCAGGGAAGTTGTCTTATCAAACTTACAGGTACAAGTGTTGGAACAAGGAGTTGAACCATCCCCGGACTGATTGTGGGAGGTATAAGGTCGAGCTAACGACTTTAAACTAGCGCTACTCGGGAGGCAACCCGAGCCCCTTTTTCTTTTCTTCGTTTTTTTTTCTTTTCTATTTTTCTTCCTTTTCTTTTCCTTCTTACTCTTCAACCTCACCATTTTTCATACTCCATCACAACAAATTATCCTTCACCCACCATTCCCCCTCTTGTTTCCCGAGCTATAATTCAAAACACTTTTAGTCAATCATAATCCAACTTAAGCCAAAATACATCAAAAGACCTTTGGGAGGTGTCCATTTAAGAGACGTTGGTGAAATTGGAGGGTTCGAGATTGATGAAGGAGTTGCGTAGGCAATGCTTATGAGAAATGATGCGCATTTGCATACTGGAGTTGGTTCTACTATAAGGTGCACATTCCAAAATTTTATTCTCCCCATGAATTTAATTTTGGATTAGTCATTTACATGGGTGTTATAGAGAGTCGGGTTGTGAGATGGTGTGTGTGTTTGTCGTCATTGTGTTTTCTTACGTCACTTGGGTGTGATTTGTTTTTGATGGGTATTGTTGAGGGAGTGAGACTATTTATGAGAGTCGGTTTTTGAGTGTTCCCCTTTTCGTTTCTTGTGTTTTTCTTGTACTTGCTATCTCACATTGAGGACAATGTCTTGATTAAGTAGGGGGGAGGAATTGCTCATTGTTTTATTTGATATGTTTTCTCTTTTTTTTTTTTAAAAAAAAAAAACCAAAGCCCGCTGAGTTGAAAACCCGTAAGGGCAGGCGACTCAGGCAAAAATGGGGTCCCGGATAGGTTGAAAACCCGAAAGGGCAATTTATGCAAAAAAGTGGCTAATTAGAGCGGGTGAGATGGTGAGCTCATAAATGAAAAAAAAAATGTGTGTGAAGCTAGGATGAAAACCCGAAAGGGCTCCTAGGCAAAATGAGAGATAAAAGAGAGAAAGTTTAAAATCATTTGCCGGAGTTGGTGTCATAAGGAGGATTGGTGTTATAAGGAGTGTCTCGGGTAGGTTTTTCATCTTGATGTTCGGAGTTAGAGGTGAATAGGTTAGAGCTCGCTCATCATTGGAGGAATAAGGAGTTTGGTGGTTGTGATTGTGTTTAGATGGTCCAAGTTCGAGTCCTTTGAGATTTGTCAGGATTCGAATTTGCTTTTGTCATTTCATAACATGAGGATGGTTGTGGTGTTGTGCAGATTGGAATGGCTTTGAATCCTTTGAGATCTTTCGGGGTTCAAAGTCATGCGTTTTTATTATCTTGGTGTTGAGTATAGTATGAGAATGCTATTTACATTATTTCAGGAGGGCTTTTAGCTCAAGTGTGGGGGTGACTCTTACCTTTAGGCTTGGCTTTAAGCGAATCAGGGGAAATAGCAAACTTTTATCATACACTAGGATGGAGAGATAAGGGGAGTAGCGAAAGGTGAGCAATGGCTTGGAAGGGGTGCCTCATTGACCTTTATTTTGAGTTTACTCGAGGTCGAGTAAAGTTCAAGTGTGGGGGTATTTGATGTGACCAAGTTATATGCGATTATAGAGTGTTGAGAAGTCCATTTTACTAAGTTTTAAGGTTTAAGAAGGAGACTTTTACTCATCTATACCTTAGTGTGGAGAAGAGGGAGTTATGATGAATTTGCAGTATTAGAGGAGATTTAAGGATATTTTGTGGTTCCATAAGCTTTTGATCATTTACAGGTGGATTAAGCTCACAAAGTTCCTTGAAGTCTAGATTTTGATGGTTGTCATCCAAGTTCATCTCTTTGTAGCTCTACGGCATTGTGTGCCCACCATGGACGTTGAAGAGCCCACCTCGAGCGTTTGTGGAGAAGGTTGGATGCTGGGCAGTAGCGAGTGCCCGAGCTGGGCACCACACACGCACGGCCCGCGCTCATCGAGCAGTAGAGTATCATGCGCAGCATAGGATGCCCGACTCGCGCACAACAAGTGCACGACTTGCGCATATCGAGCGGAAGCAGCTGCTGGACAATATCGAGTGCCCGACTCGCGGGCAAGACATGCCCGACTCGCGCTCTTCGAGCGAAGACTGAAGCTTGGCAGCAGCAAAGGCCCGAGCCGCGCACCAGCATCGCGCGAGTCGCGCACTTCGAGCGAAGGCTGGATTTTTGGGCAGGAGCGAAGGCCCGACTCGCGCACTAGGAGAGCCCGACTCGCGCACTTCGACGCGGCTACGACTCTTCGGTAGTTTTCAGCTTTCCTTAGGTTTTTTTAATTCGGAAAAAACGTTGTTTTTGTTAGGGATGTCTTGTAATTTCTGAACTGAATTAGAGAGGATGGAGAAGAACAACCCTAATCCCTATCTTCCCTTTTGGAGTTTCGAATGATTAGTTTGAAGATTTCTTCGATGGATGCTATATCGATCGTAGCCTAAATCTAGTCTTGAGAACGGTTAATCAAGCTTCGGTCTACTATTGTGAGATTTCTCTTTGTTAACTTTTTCTTAATCATAATTGTGATTTCTTGATTTTAATCTATGATTGTGGTATGTATTGCTAGGAGTACTACTAGTTTATACATTCGATTTATCATTTGCTAGGATTTAGAATTGATGCCGATTCATATGTTCTTCTTTCATGAGTAGCAATCTAGGGTTTGATTAATGAATCTGATTATTCTTGATTAATCACTAGAGAAATCGCAAGTTCCAATTTGAATATGTTGTGCTAGCAACTTGTTAATTGGCTCATTGTTTCCTAGTTCGTTGATGTTCTATTGATTTGAATTTAATCTCTGATTAAATTAGATTAATCTTTAGTTCAAGTTTTATGATCATCTGATTGTGATTGTTTAACGGTACTTTTGAGGGAAAGGAATTTGATTTCCAACTTTGAGTAATTAAGAGTAAAGTTACACATTTGAGAAACCAATGATCAATAGTATGAATCGAAGTGGCCATTAACCGAACTCAAGATTCTTCTCTTCTTGATTACATCACTTCTTTATTATACTTTAGTTCTTCGTATTTAGTTATTCATTTCTTTAAACACAAAACCCCCATTTGATCTATTATAAGCACGAGTTAGTCCCCAAGTCTCTGTGGATACGACCCTACTTGCCACTTACATTCATTTGTATTGGAAAGAAGGAAAATAAACTTTTATCTTTGGTAGCGCGTACGACCGCATCTCACCATGTCCATAGATAACTATGGATCGGGCCTGCCTTTGAGCCGTACCTGAGGGCGCGTGTCGTGGTCGATCTCACTCAACCTTTGCGGCCGGGATGTTTGTTCCAATTGATGGTGGGCGAGTTTTTTGGGTCTACTTCAGATACGAAGGCATCTACAAGTTTTGTAAGGAATGTGGTTGTGTAGGGCATAATACGGGAAGGTGCAATCAAACTGCTAATGAGGCTCAACCAACGATAGGTGTGAGAATTTGGAGATGATGGTATGGATGTTCTCCGCACCTAGGAAGGTATTCCTTTATACACCAATATGGTTAGGGGATTAAATTAGAGGTGATCATGGGCCGGGCCGGGCCGAGACAAAAAGAATTTGCCCATTGACCGGGCCGGGCCCAAATCCGGGCCAAAAAATTGTGCCGAAAGCCCGTTATTTCGGGCCGGGCCGAGCGGGCTTTTGCGGGCCAAAACGGGACGGGCTGAAGTTGATCAGCTCTAGATTAAATGATAGGTTTATTAATCGTAATCCTAAAATCAATCTCCGTCAAGCAATTCCTCCTCTAAATGTCCCCTACCATGATCCCTATCTAGTTCCGTGGTATTATGCTAACCCATATGCAGAGTCAAATTCATCCTCGGATGAATTTTTTGAAGCTTCGTCGGATCTGCCTCCTAGGCCATTTCAGGGATATTTAGATGCCAACTCGCAAAATCATACCAATCCACCTCCGGATTTTTCGAACTTTTCTAAGCGCCAACTCACTCCGTCAAGACTGAAAGAGAGGTTCCAGTTTTCACCATCACCAGGCACTCAGTTGGGTCCGGATCCTCCAGCTCTTGGTTCTGTGGTTCACGGTCAAGCATCAGAAGCTAGGGAAGATAATCAGTTGGACCTGAATCTCAACATTTTGTGGGAGATGGCCAGAGCCCACGCAATTCTTTGGGCGCAAATGATAATAAAACCACCAGTACGTGAAGAAGTTTGTTTGGCACTCTTGGTCTTGGGCCTAGAGGTCCGTGCAAGCTGCTGTTAGAATTTGTTCGGCTCGAAGACAAAACTCTCCGCCAATCAGTTTTCCTATGGTCAACACTGAACGTGGGCTTAGGCCTTCAAATTCAGGGCTTAATATCGAAGCAAATTCACTTGAAACTTTTGTGAACCAGGGCTGGCCCATTAGACCCCTCCAGCCACAGACGAAGTTGGGCCTAGTGACTGGTTCAGGAGACCACCACCACCTCCAAATGATAACATTCAAATGCATGATTAGTTCTTGGGCTCTGGGAACTCTAATGCTCACAATGATTTCACAACGATTTCACAACATCACCAGAGGAACCCATGGAATTACAAAATATTGCCAACCTGATTAATGACAGGTTTCGTATCTCCCTCCTATTTTGGAAGATCAACTTAACTTTTCTTTGCAGGTTCAAGCTACTAATTATCACGGTGGCATCAACAAAATGAAGAATTATATCCCCCAACCAGCCCATTGCAACTCTCTGAACTGGGCCAGTCAGGCTATATTTCAGATTCTTCTACTAATTAGGGTCAATAGCCCAGCTCACAAATTATTTTGGCCTTACAATGCCAATCAATCATATTAGCTGGAAAGAGACGCAGAGATGGCCCACTAGGCCGAAGTCAATCCCACGCGAGTGTTTTAGTACCATAAGCAGATGCATCTATGGCTCGTGTGAAAAGGAAGTAACGCAGGTTGGAGGAGTTGGAGTCTAAAGGAGGGTTTAACCTATGGCCCAAGGAATCTTCTCACAACTTTAAGGCAAAAGCCATTACTGATTCTTCCCTGGCATGTACCTTAGGAGTCAAACCAGGGGCATCAATTACTTCAAAGCTCAGCAAGAAACGTCAAGCTCGGGTTTCCCCCTCGGGTACGAAATTAGATTGGATTTTGAAAAGATCTAAGCAAGATACCGCTGAGTTGTTTGAGCAAGGAAATGGCTCAGTTTCTTCTGCAGCAGACCAATCACTATACTTTGATATGATAATCACCATAAATGAAAGAAATGATTCTAAGGAAGCGGCTGAACCTGAACAGCCTTCAGAGGATCCATGAAAATAATGTCTTGGAGTTGTCGGGGTTTAAACTTCAGCGACAACCTGACAATTTCGTATTTGTGCTGGCTTATTTCTCTGTTTCATCCATCTTTTTTGTTCCTCCATGAAACAAAAAGTAGTGTAGCGTATATAGAAAAAGTTTACTTCAGCCTACTAGTCCTCGTTTTGTTTGTGGTGTTGATTCCCAGGATGTAAGAGGGGTTTAGCGGTTTTTTGTTGGGGCCCCTTCGATGTCAATGTAGTTTATCAATCTAGCCATTTTGTGTTCTGTAAAATATCAGCTAGTACTGGGAAAGTGTGGTATATTTTGTTCTTGTATGGAGAATCGCGTCATCAACATCGCCATAGCATTTGGAATGAGCTGTATACTCTTCTTCAGAATTATGACAACTATGTTATTATAGGCGATATTAACCAAGTTGATCGATATGAAGACAAATTAGGAGGTGCTAATATCATTAGGGGTTGGGAAGAAATTCTCAGTTGGAAGCACTCTCTCAATTTACAGGATATACCTTTCCATGGTCCATGTTATACTTAGGACAAATAACAGGGAAAATCAAGATCTTATCATGGAACGACTTGACAGAGCTTATGCTTCCCCAACTTGGATTGTTGATTTTCCATGCACGGTTATCTGAAATTTTCCAATTACTATTTCGGATCATACGCCCATCCTGCTTTAGACTAATCTTCCACCAGCTTCAAAGTTCCGGCCCTACCAAATTGAAGCTTGGTGTTTGCATCACCAGGGAGGTAAGCAATATTATTTTATAATCATTATCGATGCAAATTGCAAGGTCTTCGACGCATTCTTTATTACGGAAATTGGCTATAACTCGCCTTAAAACGTGGTGTTTGAATAAGAAGCTCTTTTGGGGAGTGAACTGGAAGGCCCTCACAAACACTCTAACCAACAAAAGTCAACAAATTGAAACCATCTCTCAAGGAATAGGTGTCGTGGGTCAACGCAAGGATTTAATCAATACAACCTCACTTGCTTATTCCTATTGGAAACAAAGAACTAAGGATCTTAACAACACAGCTACATTTTTTTTAAAGAAGGAAAGAAACAACTAAGGCGGATCCAAGATTTGGGCACCCTAAAGATCCTCGCTGCGGTGATTACAACGAAAGCGAAATCGAAACATCGGCCAATAAGTAAGATTAGTTGTCATGTGACCTCGATGAGCCACCCAATGCGAAGCAGCATTAGCCTCCCGAAACGCATGACAAATCTTGACATCCTTAAACCATTCCATATCTTCACCGCATCTAAAATAAGAGTTAATTGTCCAAGGAATTTTCCAAATGTTATTAATAGATTGGATAACAACCAAATTGGATAACAACTACAACTAGATGAGTTAGTTGTTTACTTATTTTGACCGCTAATCTATTTTCTTTTAACACATTGACTGCTAATTCAATTACTAGCATGGTTATGCGAGAAGTCTGAGAACCGCTAATTGACTTAGCGGTTTTGTATAGACTAATATAAAAAATTCCTTCGCGCTCTCACGTGGATGGTGCGCTTTCCATTCCTTCCATAAAAAAGTTTTGATTACTACTTTAAAAAATAATTTAAATGGACCCAGATGTACAATAATTTACACATGCGTATTGTAAGATAAAATCATTTTTATTTAATGTAATCATTTTTTATTCGTTGTAATAAGCTTTTGTATGATATAATCACATCATTTGTGTAGTTAGTTTTTGTATGATATAATCAACTTTTTATGTATTTAAGTTTTGTATGATATAGTCTATTTAGGTTCACAATAAATTATTGGGGATTTCGATTTTCCTTTCTTTCTCTCCTTTTCGAGCTATAACGTATTTTGATTATTGCAAATTATGACAATGGATTTTGAGGAGAAACTTGGAGAAAGTAAGGGGAAGTATGAGAAGAGTATTAGATATATGAATGTTTATGTTATTATAACTTTTTGAATTTCTCCTCTTTTTCCTTTCTTTCACTAACAAGTACAAATTACTCCTCAAATAAGTTATTAATAGGATCTAATCTAATGGTATTGGCAATTTGGCATTACCTTCAATCCTATGGAATGTCTCTTAGAGGATTCCCATATCCCCTCCTTTGTCGTTAGACGTTAATGATGTAAATTGGATCAATTTATATATTTTTTATATTATTATATGATTTT